>JAVYIG010008176.1:0-92369 GCA_035222895.1 Strongylocentrotus droebachiensis | reverse complement strand
ATTCAGCGGCTGGCTGAGTCGTTGCGAAATTGTTTGGACCAAAAAACAAAAAAAAATGTCCTCTTACCCGCCCCCCCCCCCGCTTTTTAGCGGAAGGCTGAGACGTTGGGAAATTTTCGGCACGATTTTCAAATTTTAACCCCCCCCCCCCCCCCCCCTTCGAAAAAAATCTTGCGTACGCGCCTGGGTACAACAGATGCAACATGCACAATTTGTGACACTGCTTACATTTTAGAAACATTATTCTAGCATAAAAGCAAGATTTCCCATTTTCCACATACTTAATACATTTCAATTTTTGTATCTATTTTTACATTCCTGTTTAAATTTTGTAACAATTTCTTTTTTTCCTACATATACTCTACAATCTACAATATTCAGTTTCATAACTTATGTCGTATTTCAATTTATTTTTTGACCTGCAATAACACTGAATGTGCCGATTCCTTTAATGTTTTTTATTTTGTCTCATGTTACATGCACATATTGCCACTACTATCTTAAAAGTAATGCTGATCAAGGGCCACCCTGGGGAACTCCTCTTTCAATAATAAACTTTTTTGAAATCACATGACCAATGGCGTCGGTATAAAAGTCTTTATCCAGGTGATAAAAGGTTCTTTAAGATTGAAATACGTAACACATGAAATAGGAAAAATGGGGTACACTTCAAAAAAAAAATCCAAAAACAATAATCACTGAACTTTTGGATGTCTTTAAATAATCAATCACACCTTGTACTATCAATATGTTTGCTGCTGCGGATCTTTTCTTTATGAAACCTTTTTGATCAGTTGAAATGATCCGTGATAAAACACGGTGAAGTCTTTTAAAAAGAACTCTTCCCGCAATTTTATCATCAGTATTAAATAACGAAATAGGTCTCCAATTGTCTTGATAACCCCTATAAGGGATAGCACCTGGTACAAATGACCCCCAATATCCACAGATCTTTTACACATGGAGAAGTTCCACTTTGAGCATTTTAGAATAATAATTGCCAAAGTCCTAGATGTGCTTCATGAATACCTTTTGTTTGCCCTCTTGAAAAGAATACTTCCACCTGCGTATCATAGAATGTACCGTTGGTGCATAAATGAATAATGTTACATCACTTTCATGAGCGCATATCCAGTATTCATCTCTGTGGGTTTACCTTTTTGGTACAAATGACCTTTATCTTGCCCATGCACAGATTGTATCTTTAAACTCCCTTATTCCCCTCAAATAACAATGTAATTAGACCTTGCCTTTGGTGAGATCTATGAATTTCCTGTAAAACCTTTTCGTCATCCTTTATAATTTTTCCATTCACATATAAACTTTCTAATTCTATTTTCTGCCCAATGCGCTTTTTCAACTGTACAAATATTTGCTTGTCACTCACCCTTTTTTGATCCGGTCTTTCAACCGCCCCTTTCATACATTTATGAAATTTTAATGATTTCCGAATCCTGATGGCTTAACTCTTGGATATCAGGTTATGTACTTTCCAGCATTGATTCTAGCACTAGTTCTGTAAACGGGTTGGATACTCCAATTTGTGTGTAATGCACTTTTGCTAGAATCGTTGGTCAAAAGTCACATTTGTTTACGAGAAGGTGTTTTAAGCCGTGGTTTAACCCGTCTCTGGCTATGCCATTGGATTTCACATATTGTGATTTTATGGTTTATGTTTGGGGTGTAGGTTACATTTAATCACATGATTTCTCATTTTCCAGCTTAGATTCCAGCACTAGTTCTGTAATTGGGTTGGATACTCAAATGTGTGTAATGCAATTATAATATTGGCGTGAAATCATGTACCGCCATGGTAAAATGATACATGTAGAAATGACAAAATCCAAAGCCACGAAAAATGCATAATTTGAACGGTTTGTCGTTTTCTCGTTTATCAGCCGTGAATAAGTGTATAATATTTATCTAGTTTCTTCTGTGCTTCAACCATCCTACCAATAATTATATTCATTTGGATCTCTAACTAACTGTTCACTAGAAGGTAATATATTCCTGTTTAAGTTTATTAAAATCGTTTTTTTTAAACATTTCTTTTAATAGTATAACATCGTAAATTATTACTTACACCAGTCTCATACTCTGCATCCACTAAAATATTATCATTCATCTTCATTACCCTTTCTCCCACTTTACAATTTTAATATCAATGTTAAAGATAAAGCATTATAGTCGCACATTAATGCCAACCGGATGTCCGGAGATTAAACTAAATGGCATACCTTCTTTGACATTAATCAATAATCTAACCTATAAAATAAAGAGAGAAACACCTGCCTCCATGTAAATTGTCTCTTGTCTGGATATAAATGTCACCAAATATCTACTAAATTGTGATGTTTTTAAACTTCTTAAAATAAAACTTCGGAACATTAGCAGAACAGATACCACGTGTATCCATTTGTTTATATTGAACTAAATTCCAGTTCCCCGTGCAATCAAAATATCCTTATCTTATTTTATTTTATCCAACCAATTTAAAAGCATCTTGTATTTTTTTTAACAAGTAGTCATAACTTTTCCGTAATTTTTAATAAAAGTACGTATTATATCAATTTTTGGGTCTGTTAATTAAAATTGCGACACCCTTCGAATGATTGGCACTAATGTCCTTTGGCAAGGCATTAATCTTCATTTGCCACCATCGACCCCGGTGAGGTAAATTGGTACCGGGTAGGAATTAATTCCTTAATATGCTGGAGCGCTGTAATGGCAGCTAGTCTAAAACCGGTGTAATAATTAATTCGCCTCGGAATAGAATTTTTAGATAGACGGCGCTATAGAAATGCCTATAATTATTTATTATTATTTTTTATTAAACATGTACATTTCTAGGTCGTGAGACCAAAAAGTTTCTTGCAAAAAAAATAATATTGCAGTTGTGATGTTTAGGCCACAACAAATATCTTTTTTTTCTTTTGAACTCTTCGCGAAGACATCTAGCGTTCAAAGATATGATATTCGAAAATGGATTCATACTATTGAATTAAATATTTACATCCTACGTGTTCATATTTTAATGTACAGTAACAAACATGATTTTCTATTTTGTTTATAAAAAAAGTCCTTTTATAACTTACCATGTAAAACATATGACTAGAGTCATGAAATTAATACAGGTAGCGTCCTATTTCCATATCCGAAATTAAATCAGCTAGCTAAATTGTTTCATTCTTTGTAGGAAAAGTTGTTAGTTTCCTTTTCTTCAACCTTCCCGTTGTCCGGGTAATAATAGTCGATTGCAGGCGTTGTAGGCGAGACATCTGATTCGGAGTACTCGCTATCGCTGTCGCTTTTGTCGCTCTGACTGCTCTGCTGCGTGCGCTCATTCATTTATTGCTTGCTTCCCAGGTGATGCAACTTTTTATAATTCGCGATTATTTTGACATTTGCCTCAACAGGTGTTGAGTCTGTCGCGACTTTGTTGTCGGTAGTAGAGCTCGCAATATATGCTACGAATCAGGGAGGTGATAGAGAAGTAGTGAAAACTCTTGTAATTTATTCAAACGCATACGCGAATTCTAAGGCGTAACAATGTGATGTGTAACATTCCACTTGGCTTTTAGGTTCCATGCTCCGAGCCGCTCTTCCACTGCGGCACCAGTTTCACATTTATTAAATTACCGGCAAAATTTCAGTGTAAATTACAAACTTTATTTGGGGATTTTATTGGGAAAAGTGCATCAAGCAATTTCTTATATTTAGTACTCCGCCCTTCCTATAATTTGTGTGCCAGAGTTGGTAAAAGAAAAATTAGATCCTGACACAAACTCAAATTTTGTAAAGGGGTGGAGATCATACGCTAGGGTTGTTGCTCCTCTCACTTCCAATCCACCACTAATCGAACGAATTGTCTCTTCCTGTGATGACAAATAAATCTTCCACAGAGATCGAATCTTTTGGATCCCGCAAATATTGTTTTTAGTCACAACTTTTTGTTAGAGTAATGAACAGCTCCTCTCCCGACACGAGCCTGGTAATAGAGTTCCAAATGTCGTCCGATCTCACGAAAATGGGCTTTGGACCTTTCGGCAGGAAAGTGTCAACGTTGTCTTCTGGGCATACATTGTAACCCTGAATGTGGCACACGTTCAAAGCTCAACACGTCACAATTAATAAGAAAATAATGAACACAGGTTACTTATATCCAATAATAAAGTCTAAATGAAGAATATTTGCCGAAAAAAAGGTGCAGTATGCATTTCCAATTGATTAAATCCCAAATTTAAATCTAATTCGCAAGAGGTAGCTCAAATCGCGTCCCGGCGTTACGAAAGCGCTTTCTGTTTTCCCTTTTTAGCGTTCTATTTTCATATCAGATATTAAATTAGCTACCTAAATTATTTCTTTTTTGTTGTTGTTCAGTGTTTAATGCCTCTGTTGTTTTATGGATATAATCAAGAACTCAAATAAACTAGCCTCAATTGCAATGGATGTTAGAAGTCAATATTAATGAATAGAGGAGGCGAAGAATATAGCATACAAATATCTCAGATATGATTAAAAAAGATGTTAATGGTTTATTTCGTATGGAAAGGGAAAGTTTTCAAGAGTGTCCTATATTCCCATATCTGTTTTTAGTACTTGTGAAGCTATGGCACTTGCTATTCGACAAAACGGTTTTTATTAAAGGTATCCCAGGAGAAGGGAATGAATTGAAATTTCTTTGTTAGCAGACGATTCCACATGTTTTGCCGATCGCTGAAATAATTAACTCTTTAAAATAATTATTTGATAAGATTGAGACATATATAAGTAAATCAAAAGCAATATGGATTGGCTCCTATAAGCCAATGTTTCTCAATTATTCAAATTTATGGATGCTTCCTTTCCGGGTGTTTGTGGTGTTGAAGCATTTCATTCAGCTGCTATTTTCGTGTGTACTCCAATTGCCAGAATGCAAATTGAATACGTAAGTTGGTGCTATTCAGGGATGAAGATTTCCCATAAATGAAATAGATTTTTCAACCACTACATTTCTAGTATTTTGAAATAAATGGGTTAAAATTGTTACCCTATCATATATTTTTCACCAAATGTAACTTTTACATTCTCGGCTATGATTTCCCCCTTTGAAAAGTAAAGGATTTGTTATTGAAATAAAATGGTCTTTCCAATGAAGCTTGGTGCATGATACATGTACATCTCCGCCTGGTACGTCACATTTTCAAGAAAATGGCTGCGCCCATGTCATGCCAAAAGGCATGGCATGATGCCAAGAAATCTTCAATTATATATCTCTTGTACACGTTCGTAAGATTTATTGTACATCAAAAGGCAGGAATTCATCCCGTTTTTCAGATTACCTATACGCTTATTCTTTGAGGTTAATTCTCCTTTAAGATACCAGAGATTTTTAAGACAGTTAAATACAAAGTTTCAAAAGTTCATTTAAAGTGATGGCAATGATAGGGTCAAAAGACAATTCATGGGTATTGATTTTCCTTTCGGTGGTTCACGAATGACTACCCAAGATATAGCGTTTGATGAAATCGGAACCAAATTTATTAAAACTAAACAAACATTCCAAAATATGCTAACAGCGTCCTGTTGAAATCAAATCTTTCTGAAAAGCAAGTGGCATGTTGGAATGAACTTCATGACCCTGACTGGCCAGGTCAATTTGGACAAAATTCACGTGAATATATTAAATGCTCCGTTAGTACACGTCTTAGTTAGTTCCATTTTAAGTTATTTAATAAAGCAACAACTTTAAATTACTTTTTTTTTGTGGAGGGGGGGGGGGGGGGGGGGGAGGTATACAATTCAGACAATAGACTCTCCTGATTGTTCCTTTTGTAAAACTGCCCCCTGAAATCTACATAAACTGATCGACATGTTGTAAATACCTATTTGGGGAGAGACTATAGGTTATTAATCACAAAATAATAAAGTCATATTTGTTTCGCTATTCGAAAAAATGTTTAGTTATGACCAAGATAAATCCCGAACATATTTTTGTCTTCTCCTTAAATACTATATTTGTATATGCACATTTCAAAACAAATCCCTGATTTTCAAGGTTTTAAAGATGATGTCTCTTAAGATCTTAAATACTGCATGGCGAAAAAGAATTATAAACATGCAACTCATTTTCTTAAATGGAGGTTTTAAATATAATTTCTTCTTTGGCTGCCTACATTCCTGCTATATTGATCTCTTATTAATTTGTTACGATTAATGTTTTGATATCACTTTGTCTTATTTTTAATGAATCCTTTTACTCTTAATTATTAATGACTCTCCAATTATTTGTATATATTTTGATTCTGTTTATATTCAATAAAACATTTAAATTAAAAAGAATTAATGTTTTTCAACCAATATAAAATCTTCATTTATTTGTGAATTTCGAGAAAATTTAAGAAAGTATTAAAAAAGAATTACCTGGGTCATAATAGTCGTACAAATGAACTGCAGCTGCTTGCACATTTCCTACAACCACGTATGATTTGGCCGAAAAAGTAAAGCACAGATCTTCATCATCCGGAATCTAGGAAACACATATTACAAAGAAACAAAATGCTGAAAAGATGTCACTAAATATCATGCAAGATTTGGTAGAAAAGTAAAACATCTGATCTTTTTCATTCAAAATTCTAAGAGACAGATTTTGAAAGAAAGAAAGTGATGAAACTATTGAAAAATGTTCCTACATTTCAGGCAAAATTTGGCTGGAAACTGACTACAAAGATCTTCACCATTATGAATTCAAAAGACAAATATTACAAAGAAATATTATACAGTTTTACACAACTGAAAAGACAGAATGCGGCATGTGTTTACCTGATTTAAATAAAAGATGACAGAGCGTGAGCTGGCTTCATACGAAGAAATTAATTCGCTGCCATTCACCATCTGAAAAAAGATGTTCATATCAATAGTGCATTAAACCTCACATAGAAATATGGTAGCATAAAACAAAAAAGTCATGAAACGTGTTAAATGTACCACATTCTTATTGTTCTTCTTTAATACAGTGCGTGCCAGAAAAAACGAAACCGAGAAGTTTCGATGTTTTATCATAACTTAATCAAAACTATAATTAATAAATGACACATATTTGTAAAGCTTAGATCCTCCTCTACTGATGCTACTCATATGATGCATATTTCACGCATGAGTGATTAAAAGCAATTTGAAGGAAGGAAACCAAAAAGTCATTTGGCTGGCGGTATCTGGATTTCAAAGAGAAAACCACATTTCCAGAAAGTTAATTTACTGCCCTTTCATACATGACACCTCAATCAGGAAAAATGAGCAAGGAATAACAAAGTTCTGTTTGTTTAAAGTAATGCTTGCATTTCCATAATTTTATTAAACAAAATCGTTTTTACTGGCTGCCTGCCATAGCAACAAACAGAGTTGACAAAAGACTTAAGCTATGGTCACATCACCTAAAAGTAGCCTGCTCGGCGGCCGGGCGGCGGGTTATAAGCCGATTTCGCCCAGGCATCGAGCGGCGGCCGCCCGGACACCGCTTGTTTTTTGGGCATCGCTCGGTGGCTGCTGAAGTTTAAGCGGAGTTAAAATTCGGGCGGCGCCTGCTCACTTTCACTCGCCGCCCAAAGTTTGCTCGGTGCCCGGCAGTGACCGACCGATGACCCATCGATACCCAAGCGGTCTCCCACCGGCCACCGGATAATTTTAAGGAAATTGCCCGGCAGCCGGCTGGTGATCAGCGGGGCACCAAAATACGCTCGGTGCCCGGGCAATCGCCGTCCCGGCACTGACCTAATCGAGCGTTCGCCGTCGAGCGGTTGAGGTTAAAAATCGAAGCCGGTAGGTCAAAGGCTGCTGAGCGTTCGCCGCCCGGTCGCCGTTGGGAGTTCAGTCGGTCACTGGGCGGCGAGTTCAAAATCGGTCAGCAACCTTTGACCTAGCGGCTTAGATTTTTGACCTGAATTTGCTCGACGGCGAACGCTCGATAAGGTCGGTGTCCGAGCGGCGAACGCCTGGGCACCGAGCGTATTTTGGTGCCCCGCTGATCACCAGCCGGCTGCCGGGCAATTTCCTTAAAATTATCCGGTGGCCGGTGGGAGACCGCTTGGGTATCGATGGCTCATCGGTCGGTCACTGCCGGGACGGCGCCCGGAGAAGTTTTCCGATTTCGCCCAGTTTTGACCTAAAATTGACCGGTGACCGACGGGAAATCGACAGGGCACCGCTTAGGCATCGCTGGGGCTCTACAGCCTGCTCGACTTCTCAGAAGAAAAGAAAAAATCGTTGGGCGATGCCTAAATTCCAGCGGCGACCGAGCAGGCTACTAATCGGTCGGTCGCTGCTCTGATTTGTGACCGTAGCTTTAACTCCATTTCGTTGACGATCAGCCATGCGTAAAATCTTTCGTCTTCTTTGTGCATGGGTGATCGTCAACAAAATTCATCAATATTACCCCCAAAAGTACATGTAGTTGCCGTAGGGGGAGATTTTAGGCTATTATAAAATCACAATTTGGTGCTTAGAGCTTTCAACAGATTTGGATGGTAGAATCGGAACTGTCATTTTTAAATCACCAACATTATCAACTTCGGTGGAGGCATCGTGGTATAGTGATTCATTCACTTGACTCGATCTCCATCCTTCGATTGACAGTACGAATCTCTGCCTTGCTCTAACATCGATTCACATTGGTAGTGAGCACATTTTTTTTTTTGCCCTCAAAAAATTGAAAATTTGCACCCCCCCCCCTTGAGTGCCAGGGGGGGGGGGGGGGGTGGGGGGGACATCTCCCCCAAAAAGGTACAAATGGCGTGTTTTTACACGTTTTTTTCCCAGGGGGGGGGGGGGGGACCCCTGGATCCGCCACTGGCTGGGGTAATAGTGATTTCAGGCCCCTCAAAAAGAACAGCATTGAAGCAGATGAGGCTTCCCTGGGTAAACAAAATCATCGTCGGCATCATCATTATCATCATTATCATCATCATCATCAGTCTTATTACCAATATCATTGTTTGTTATACTTTTTTTTATATACTAGTAAAGGACTTTAAGCCTTACCTCTTCGAGCCCTTCTATTTCTGGTTCTGTTTGTTCAACAGCATTAAATCCAGAGTACAATCCTACATCAAGAATGCTCATATGGGTTGTTCCATCACCATTGTAGCTACATGCACAAACAAATCAATTAAGATAATAATAATAGTCATTATTTTGAGTTTTAGACAATGCTTGCATATATAAAAATGGGGCTAACATAAACAGCTAGGTGTAGCTCTCAGGTGAACAGTAGGTTTTTTGTTGTCCTTTAAATGTAGATAAATTTGAGCGTAGGAGAGCGTTACCATCAATGAAACGCAGATAACATGTGGGTTCAATTAAATCATGATTTACAGCAAAGCTGCTTGGCTAAACCACTTGCTGTGTGACTTCCTCTTTTGAAAAGAGCACCGCGCAGACTGTCCTATCAAAGGAGGCTTCTATGCCCATTTTTTGAGAACCTTGAGGTAGCAGGTGCTACAGAACCAGCTATCCTTGAGAGGCATCCTCCTGTCCCCAAACTTCCCAGGAAGCCCTTGGTTTAGCTGAACCGTCTACGATAAGGCGCATCCGCCTTCAGCAAATATGAAGCTCTGGGGTCTTGATAGCCTTTAAACAAGCCCACATATCTGATAGACGCCGAGTGACTAAAAAGAGACTAATCGCGAAAACCCGAGTGAACGACAGAGCGAGTAGCGCAGCCAAGTAGCCTTTAGTAATCTGTATTGGATTTCTTATGTTAACTTTTGTTTCCGAATGGAATTCTCTCCCGAAATAGTAGCGTCCAATCAGCGAACGTATCCTCGCATGACTTTTTTTTTTCAATATTTTTTTTTAAATTAAACAATACAAATTAATAAAAAAATAAAAAATACAGTTGCTTTTCCTGACATGAATTAAAAACATTTTCATTACATAGATTTTACAATTGATAAAAACAAAAATGAAATCAGTTGTAATATAAAACAAATAAACCTGTCCAACCAAACACACTACTACCCCCCCCCCTCCCTCCCCACCATGCGACACACACACACACCACCCGACCACACTACCACCACACACTGTTCCTAGCCCCCTCAGAATACCCCAAATTGGAGCGACAGACAAACAGAAACAATCTATATAAACCATTAAAAAAAATCATTTCAACGATGCTACAATAGCCACAATAGCCCAGTGTTAAAAGTTCATGAAAACTTTACTTGTTCCCACTTCTGTAAATGTAAGGCCAATTTATCTGCCCTCCTTGCAATATTCTTTTCTTCTTCCCTAAATTCCAACAGTTCTTTTTGAAACTCCCCCCAAGACAACATTACGGACTTTCCCCTGCATCTTTATATCCAATATTCCATTGCAAAAATAATTGTATTTATAAACATCTTTATTCGTGGGGAATTACCGGACAACCCTAAATGAACATCTATCCAGTCGAAAGACCTTAATTCCCTTAGCTCAAACTTAGCAATAACATTTTGCCATAATCTTTGAACATGTACACACACACACACACACACACACAAATGACGTCAGCATTTAGTATCCAGCACACACACACACAGTAAACTCTACGTAGTATATCGAACATGGACCTACTATGAGCTAAGAATGACGTACGGGCTAAGACCACTGACCTCTACATGGAATGAAAACGAGTTGGACTGGTTCATTTCATATACAGGGAAAGTCCAATTATCTCACTTATGATTGTTAGCATAAGTCATCAAATGCTTCCTGTTTTATTGTAATTTTGCATGTAAAATAGATTTGGATGTGATATTTTGTATCTATCATTGATATGTTCATCTCATAAGCAAAACTTATTTATGTCTTTTACCTTTTCTTACATGTTTTGATAATGAACGAATCACGAACGAAGCCAACTGGGAGATGGCCGTTTTGATTGGTCAATAAATCCAAAGAAATTAATAATTCATGCAGAGCAGCAAATACTAGATTGCAAAAGGCCTCGCGGCTACCGCCATGCACTTGATCGCGCGTTCAACCCGGGTCTCTAGATTCATCTCAGCCACTGATTGGGGAGGAAAATAGCCAGAGTCACGAGGCCTTGTCAAAGGCTAGGGTCTTGGAGACTCCGACCTGTGTCCATATGGTCGAATTCAGACTGTTAATTATATTCTGAATGCAGGACCCCATGTCCCGTCACAGATATTGACAACCCACATCTGGTGTCATATTTAAACAATTATCAGTTTTATTGAGCTATGATTGATACACGAAATAATAATAGGTTCAGAATGGCAAGAGGGTTAGTATTATGGATTCATAAGTATTAAAGCAAAGAGGCACAGTTTGAAGCAAAAACATTCAGAAAAAGAGCCAACAGACTTCTTAAAGTAGAGGAGGCCCAAGATTAATAAAATATTGCTCATGAATGGTACATCTTTAGAGGATTGACCTTGACAGAGACGGGTAAGGAGGATACAGAAAAATCAGAGAAGCATATGCATTGAATAATATAAATTTCAGATGTGGAGAAAGAATACGAAGATTGTAGATTTTCGAAAATCTAAACTTATATCTATTTCTCTGTAATATTTCTTTTCCATGTCTACTATAGCTCTTTGCATACATAAACATACATTACATGAATACTGTTATTCATTATTGGGAATTTAATTTTGCTGCGCGGGTTTTTGCGAGACGGTCTACTGCGTAAGTAGGAAACAGGCTTTCATAGTAAATGAATGTCTGTTCAGAGACCTACATGTATGTATTTTGATTATTACAAAATTGATTGGCTATAAAATAATTTACCTAGGTTAGTATATAATTATAAAAGACTCTGTTCTTGCCGAGGTCCCTGCAATCTTATCATTACCCAACTACCATAGTTACATGCTCAAGCATTCCATGAATTTCTTCCTGCTTGGTACCCTTTACTTCACCTGGGTGGAGAGTGGCAGATTTAGATTAATATCTTGCCAAAGGACACAATGAAAAACATATAGACTGGTTTCTACCATCCTGGAAGTTTCCAAAATTTGTATCTCTCATATCAAGACTGGAAAGTTTACAGTGCTCCCGTAGGCAAAACGTCGTTGCCTCTTGACACAAAGGTTTGTAATCAATTGCAAATTCGTAACAATGATTCTGATTGGATAAATATTCAACCTATTCAACAATATGTGCATGCAACAATGATCTTGATTGGCCATTGCCATTTTGCAACTGATTGTAACTTTTACGTTAAGGCCCGGTCACACAGGGAGGACGCATGGGGAACGCACGGCCAGCGCATTGGACATTTGCAATTTGGGCCAGTGCGTTGTCGTTCGCTAGGCGTGCGTCATCATTCGTTACTCGTTCGTCGAGCGCGCTGGACCAACGCTGGAGCAGCGCTATGCATGCGTCGTCATTCGCATGAGTGCGTCGGGATTTTTTGAGCATGCTCAAAAACGTGCGCCGAGCTCGACGCATGAATATACACGCCAAAGGCACGCCAGACATGCGCCGGAGCGCGCTAGACCAGCGCCAGACATGCGTGGAGCGCACTAGACCAGCGCCAGACATACGCGGAGCACACGCCCTGTATACGCACAGCGCGCTAGCTACACGCCGTGCATTTTGTGTCAGCTCGCTAGCTTTTCCAAAATTATGACAAAAGTTAGGCACACGTTCTTTTCCGATTTCCAATGCGCTGGCCGTGCGTCGTAGAACGCGGTGCATGCGTGGACCATTCGTCCAGCGCGCTAGCAACACGCTGTGCATTCGTGGAAGTTGTTATCATGTGCGCTCTGTGTACGGTCTGTATGCGCACTGTATGCGCCCTGTATGCGCCCTGTATGCGCTCAGCGCGCTAGCAACACTCTATGCATTTGGTGTCAGCTCGCTGTAGCTTCGACAAAAGTTGGGCGCACGACAACGCACTGGCCAAAATTGCAAATTTCCAATGCGCTGGCCGTGCGTTCCCCATGCGTCCCCTCTGTGTGACCGGGCCTTTACAGAGCCCAGGAAAAGCACCTTTCATAATCGTTTTAGCCTGGTAAGGCATTTAAAGTATTTACCTTGTGCAGACTGTTATCCTCAGCCCCTTTACATTCTGACTCCTGAGTGCATTTGAATCGATTTCTACAGCACTGGTGTTAAGATGGAAGGGACAGGTGTCAATATCAGATTGTTCTGTGTTGTAACGAAGCTCCACCTTGGGGGGAAAATTGAAACAATTTGAGTAACACACCTCAACCCTTACCTTGCCACTATGAGGCGTGATGACTCAGTGGTAGAGTAGTGGTCTTGTATTAAAACCAGCAGGTTGATGCGCTAGATTAAGTTCCCTTTACTATTAAAGGCATTAACCCTCATTACCAAGTCCCTTGGAGAGAACTTAGAGATGTCGGTCCTCTGGTCGCTTCTTCCAAACATACATGTACATATATTTTTTCGGCAATCAGGTAAACAAATATAAAACTGCATTTACAAACAGTTATCAACACTTACTTTCATTTTCCAGTTTTAATCTAGTATTTGATTGTCAAATACAGAATAAAATAAGTTGTACTTATACTGTAGATACTATACTTTGCTTTGCTTCGTTTTGTTTACAAGAACGCAGAGGCGGATCCACGATTTTTTCCCGGGGGGCACACTGGGGGGGGGGGGGGGGGGGAGGGCACGCCCCTGTTTGCCGGTACATTTTTGATGAATTTGGGGCTGATTTCAACAGTTTTTTTTTCTGGCTGGGGGGGGGGGGGGGGGGCACGTGTCCCTGTGCCCCCTGGATCCGCCACTGGAACGGAACATGTACATTAGTAGTTCCTGATTCAAACATATGTATTATAATTACAATTTTAAATACCTGAGTTTGTCAAGTAACAATTGATGATTAATGCAATCAAAAGCTTTTGAAATATCCAAGTACCGGCCAATAACATAATATTTTTTTAATCAAGAGCATTCATCACCTGAACTAATAATTCAGTTCTTTAAAGCGTAGTTGAATGACACATTTTAAATCCATATTGTAATCTAGATGGAATGTTGGTTTTCTTACAAATAATATCAATACTTGAACAGCTATTATTATATTCGCAATAGTATTCCCGTTCTTACATGCTTATATTTAACAAAGAACTCAAGATATAGTCTTGACCTACATATGCTTTGGCAATTCCAGTTCCTCTACAACCAATTGTTAAGCTGCGTCCAATTGACTGTGACACCTGTCAAAGAAGAAAAAATAAAAAAGAATGCACTTAGTTTTCAGTTAACATGTAGGTAAAATTCTTAGCAAACTTTGGTATTCCGAGGTAGCATTTGGCCAAGAATTTTACCCTTAAAATTTAAGACAACTTCCTACCTGATTATTTTGAAGCGCAACTTTGTAGGGCTTCAATATTACACCATATCACAGACACTGAACACATAGCGCCATGCATCTCAGATTTGTAAAACTGGAAACATTGTTAAACAATGCCTTTAATACTTGAATTATGTCAGTATTTTATTTAGCATTTAGCTTGGCTAAGTAGAATAGCTCAAGTCTTATTCAGATCACAACTTAGTATTTTACTTGCCCAAAGAGACTCTATCTGATAGATGTGTGCGCAACTTATGACTGTTTATGAAAACCACATACATGCCGATCAAATAATTGTCTTAATTAAGACAATTATTTGATCGGCAGGTATGTGCTTCCTCGTAGTAATACGATAAAAAATCACCAAGATGATTCACAAAAGTACAAAATCGACGTGCAGTATTGAAGACCGAGGTTCATCAACAATGTATGTCCAAAATATAATCGAATAACCTCCGATTGCGGAGATTTCGATAGATTCTGTGCGACGAAATCCTAGTGTTTTGCACTAAGAAACATTTCGGAATGATAATGATCTGTGCATGCGCGGGCGGGTTCTCATATATTCTCGAACGAGTATTATGAAGTAAAATATTGGAAACACTGCACGCTTTCTTATGAAAATACGTATGAAAGTCTCAATAAAAATGAATCACATGTGACAATGTTTGACAAATAATTTGATTAGTATCAATGAGTAAGTTGTATAGAATACGATATTTGTGTGAGTTACAATGAAACATCTTATATATGGACAATTTTCTTTATCTGGCCCTTATGAATATTATAACCCGCAATTTGATTGAAATTTCTGATTGAAAAGACACAAGTACAGTAAGCCTTGTTAAACTATACTACGGTAAACCTGATAAGACCTTTGTTGCGTACAGCTCCCATTTATTTACAGGTTTAAAAGCTTTTTTTCCCGGCCCCCACACTCAGTGTTATTTAGGGTACGCATATAATTCCCTCTTTTTGAAAACACCCCCTAAGTCCGGTGTGTAAAGTCAAGTTTGTGTATGTACGAGCCGGACTTTGGTGCGTGAAAAGTATAATACCCCCTTCACATACACGGATTTTTCTTACGAGTCCTTACGGATCGCACAAATTCACGGATCTTTCACGGATCCTTACGATTTGGCAACTTTTACGACCGGTTTAAGAGTTATTACGAGCTGTTTGCGGTTTATTACGGATCATTACGAGTTATTACGATGTATTTACGGTAACAGTCCAAGAATTGTTACGAGTTGTCACGGATAACTACGAGCAACTAACGTGTTAGTAACGACCTGTTTACGTGTTGTTACGAATAGTTACGAGTATGTTACGAGTATTTACGAGTCCTCACGATTTTTAACCAAAAAATAACTGAAAATGAAGTGTTCGAATTTGCAGCTTTTATACCTTTCCCAAATCGTAAACAGTTCGTAAGCATACGTAAAGTATACGTATCTATTCGTAAAGTACTCGTAAGTACACCTAAAATGCTCGTAATAACCCGTATCAATCCGTAAAGCCATCGTAAAATGACCCGAATAAAATCGTAGACACCACGTAAGCACACGTAACCATCCTTAAACTGCTCGCAATAATCCGTAAATAATCCGTAAACTGATCGTAGACTTATCATAACGAATCGTTACAAAAATCTGTTACGAGTCATTTACGGATTCTTGCGAGCAGTTTACGGATGGTGGCGTGTTGTTGCGAGTGGTTGACGGATGGTAACGAGCTATTTACGAGCTATTTACGGACAAATCAATCCGTGGACAATCGTAAGAAGATTTTTGACATGTCAAAAAATTTACCTCTCCTTTCACGGATCCTTAAGAGTGTCTACAAGTTGTTGCGAGTTGTGACGAGTTATTTACGGATACCAGCGAGTTATTTACGGATGCTTGCGATTGACTACGAGTTGGCGATCCGTAAGGACTCGTTAGAAAAATACGTGTATGTGAAGGGGGTATTACCGGACATGTTGGTAACACGCATGCGGTTATTCCGACCCAGGAGTGGGGGGGGGGGGGGGGGCGGGCTTTTTTACGGTGGTTTACAGCATCATTAGGCGTTATAGTTACATGAAATAAAAAAATACTTACATCAACTTCTTCTTGTACATAGTCATCTCCAATGTGATACCTATGAAGAGTGATTTGCTCAGTTGCCAATTCACAATCCATATTGATAGTATTGAACTCAGGACGCTCAGTATACTTGGCAAGTGCCTGTAGTGCTACTACGGTATCCTTCATACCGTCAAGGTACATGTATAATAATAATAAGAGGTCAAATAAAACATGTTATACATATACAGGGTTCTAGCAACTATTAATGTATGTAATTCGCATTCTTACTATTGAAATACAATTATTCGTAACATGTGAACGAAATAATTTGTAACATGGTATTAAGTAGAGATTTGTGTTTTAATTAAACTTAGAATACATTACGAACAATTGTCTATTGAGAGCATAAATTATAGCTAATTAATCTTGTAGTATCTCTTTCCGGAAATAATATCTGAAGCTAATGTATTGAATAAAATAAAGCAATATGGACATCAAAGTATACAGAGCAAAATATAATTAGTGTTTGGAACACTTTAAGTGTATCAAAAACAAATGCTGACAATTTATTAAGGGCCTCAAAATCTCAGGAGCTGAATATGGGACAAAATTTGTTGAAGATGAAAAAGTTCTCATATGTAGCCAAATTGGTAAAGCAAATTATTAACATACACATACACAATATAATTACTGATCCACATCTCCGATACATGTTTCTAAATCTGTTATGATATTGCTGTGTGATGTTACCATTGTTATTTTGTTATATTGCTTTTGTATTTTGACACTGTTTTATCATATTGTAAATATCTAATTGTTTTGTAAAACATATAATACCAGCCTTGAGCTGCATGAAATACTGAATTTTTAAAATAAAATCAATTCAACCATACATGTGATTCTGTTTGATAAAACTGTTTTTCTTTCTTGAACTTGAACTTTAGCTCCCACTTTCAAATGATCAAGATACATGTGTAGAAACAAATAACATGTAACTGAAGATTGAGATAAACACGTTAAACAACATTATGAAAGTACATGTAAATAGCATAGTTCAAAAGTTATTAATTATACACAATACAATAATCCATTAATTCACATAATTCAATGTGGAGTCTACTAAAAAATTCAAATAAAGAAGCAAACAAATAAAAAATAACAAGAACGCAAGAAATGTATTACACCCCGAGCACACCCATAGATTAAATGGTCAAAAATGTTAACCAGCTATCATGACTCTCAGTAGATTTTCCTCTTAAGCTCTGTCAGTTCTAACTAGTAAATATTTTAATCACCTGAGTTGATACAAATCCTCCACCATAGTTCTGTTGATTGCTGAGCCAGAGAGCAACTTTGCCTGCCTTTTGATAATCATGTAAGGCAATTTGTGCCAGGAGAGCATAGCCGGAGGTTTCTATTTCAACAGCAGAAGGTCTTCTCTGCAGCCAATATGGCTGGCTGCCATCTCTATAATTGGCTACAGCCGGAGTAAAACTAACAGCCCCAGTATCTAAAATACCAAAAAATAATGATGAAATGAAGATCATAGTAATGGTAATAACGATAACAATAATCTTGTTAATCATTTTAATAATAATCGTTATAAAGATGATAACGATAAAACAATATAACAACAATTTCAAGCTGATTCCAACAAAATATAATTTGTCAGCAATTTTGATTATAAAAAATGTTAACAAAAAAAGTTCAACAGAAAGTGGATTCAAACGACCAATCGATAATGATTCCCAAGATTCAATGGTATCAGTCTATCTCTCATATTTTTCAAGTACTCTCTTGAACTCATTTTGATTGTCCATCGTTCATTCTTTGAATTGTTCATCTTGTGTTGCAAGTCTTATTGGCTAGTTTTCAAACTACATAACCTCAAAGACGGGATACCTTACCAAATCTCTCTTTATTTGTTATATGTACCTCCATCCGTAAGTTCGTACATGTATGTATTTAACTATTAAATACCGAACAAAGGAGGTACAGTATATAAGATGATATTTTTTTTAATTTGTAGATATTATTCTTCCAATTAGACCGTTTGCTACCCATTTCAGATCAGGTCTTAAATTGCTACATATCAACCCCTTCATCTGTACCTGAATGCATAATAGCTTTATACAGGAAATGTATACATTAACTGGAATTTACTGACAAATAAAGATATGTACATTGTAAATCTCCTGTGATATACATGTACAGTGGCACACGAAGATAATTAAAGCCAGTTTTATAATTCAGGGCTCTTAATAGATCACCTTTATCACTCAACAGGCTACTATTCTACGCACCATCTTCATTTCGATCACCCCACAGATAGTCATTTGCAATCCTCATACTTGGGCTCTCAGCCAGCGCCAAGGCATAAGTGACAATAGCCTTGTCATAGACTCTGTCTATATCTTCAACGTGGGTAACCAGGTATTCGGTCGCATTCCCAATTGCATCATCAATTTTCTGCAAGAAAGGTAGAAACCTGCAATTAGCCATACACAACTAAAACTGATAGAGAGTGAGCCATGGTACTGCAAAGTTGATAAATGCCAGTGGCAAAATGGAAAAACAGCATAGTATATCTTTCTTTACTGCTACTTATTAATTTTTCTGTACCATGCAATCATTTCTGCAGTAAGTTTCTGTGATTAGAAGTATGCATGGACCACTCAAGTGGTCTCTGTGAATAATTTGATCCATATGTGTATTATGTGTGTATGTGTGTGTGGCAGTTGTTGTGTTGTTGTTGACATGTATGTCGATCTTGCTTTTGCCGTCTCGACAATTTTCTGTTAGCTCATTCTACTCTTCTTTTGTCACAAGTTTGTCAGATGCCAAAGGCGGTCTATAAAGTCAGCTGAGTTCTTCAGGTCCTCATCAAGAAATACTGATAGCTATGGAGGTGCGAGTGTGTCCTTGCTAGCTTTCCCAACTTCCTTCTAAAATGCTCATCCTATGAGAAAAAACAAACTTTTGTCGAAATGTAGGATGTGTTCATGTGTTTCACACACTACTCAAGGTTGTTTGTGATAAAGTAAGGTATTAAAAGCTATTTAAAGAAGAGTGGAGTACTATGGTAGGATATTCTGCAGAGATGGCCTGAGAAGAGAAGAGTGGTATGTTTGGATAGTCTGCAGAGATGGCCTGAGAAGAGAAGAGTGCTATGGTTAGATAGTCTGCAGAGATGGCTTGAGGTGAGAGGGGTGTTATGGTTGGATAGTCTGCAGAGATGGCTTGAGAAGAGAGGAGTGTTATGGTTGGATAGTCTGCAGAGATGGCTTGAGAAGAGAGGAGTGTTATGGTTGGATAGTCTGCAGAGATGGCTTGAGAAGAGAGGAGTGTTATGGTTGGATAGTCTGCAGAGATGGCTTGAGGTGAGAGGGGTGTTATTGTTAGATAGTCTGCAGAAATGGCCTGAGGAGAGAGGGGTGTTATGGTTGGATAGTCTGCAGAGATGGCCTGAGAAGAGAAGAGTGCTATGTTTGGATAGTCTGCACAGATGGCTTGAGAAGAGAGGATTGCTATGGTTCGATGGTCTGCAGAGATGGCTTCAGGAGAGAGGATAGAGTGCTATGATTGGATAGTCTGCAGAGATGGCTTGGGAAGAGAGGAGTGCTATGGTTCGATGGTCTGCAGAGATGGCTTGAGGGGGAGAGGAGTGATATGTTTGGAAAGTCTGCAGAGATGGCCTGAGAAAAGAGGACTGTTATGGTTGGATAGTCTGCAGAGATGGCTCGAGGAGAGAGGGGTGTTATGGTTGGTTAGCCCGCAGAGATGGCTTGAGGAGAGAGGGATGTTATGGTTGGAAAGTCTGCAGAGATGGCTTGGGGAGAGAGAGAGGGGTGTTATGGTTGGATAGTCCGCACAGATGGTTTGAGGAGAGAGAGAGAAAGGGGTGTTATGGATGGGTAGTCTGCAGAGATGGCTTGAGAAGAGAGGAGTGTTATGGTTGGATAGTCTGCAGAGATGGCTTGAGAAGAGAGGAGTGTTATGGTTGGATAGTCTGCAGAGATGGCTTGAGTAGAGAGGAGTGTTATGGTTGGATAGTCTGCAGAGGTGGCTTGAGGAGAAAGGGGTGTTATGGTTGGATAGTCTGCAGAGATGGCTTGAGGAGAGAGGGGTGTTATGGTTGGATAGTCTGCATAGATGGCTTGAGAAGAGAGGGGTGTTATGGTTCGATAGGCTGCAGAGGTGGCTTGAGGAGAGAGGGGTGTTATGGTTGGATAGTCTGCAAAAATGGCTTGAGGGGAGAGGATTGTTATGGTTGGATAGTCTGCAGAGATGGCTTGAGGTGAGAGGGGTGTTATGGTTGGATAGTCTGCAGAGATGGCTTGAGAAGAGAGGGGTGTTATGGTTGGATAGTCTGCAGAGATGGCTTGAGAAGAGAGGGGTGTTATGGTTGCATAGTCTGCAGAGATGGCTTGAGGTGAGAGGGGTGTTATGGTTGGATAGTCTGCAGAGATGGCTTGAGAAGAGAGGGGTGTTATGGTAGGATATTCTGCAGAGATGGCCTGAGAAGAGAAGAGTGCTATGTTTGGATAGTCTGCAGAGATGGCCTGAGAAGAGAAGAGTGCTATGGTTAGATAGTCTGCAGAGATGGCTTGAGGTGAGAGGGGTGTTATGGTTGGATAGTCTGCAGAGATGGCTTGTGAAGAGAGGAGTGTTATGGTTGGATAGTCTGCAGAGATGGCTTGAGAAGAGAGGAGTGTTATGGTTGGATAGTCTGCAGAGATGGCTTGAGAAGAGAGGAGTGTTATGGTTGGATAGTCTGCAGAGATGGATTGAGGTGAGAGGGGTGTTATTGTTAGATAGTCTGCAGAAATGGCCTGAGGAGAGAGGGGTGTTATGGTTGGATAGTCTGCAGAGATGGCCTGAGAAGAGAAGAGTGCTATGTTTGGATAGTCTGCACAGATGGCTTGAGAAGAGAGGATTGCTATGGTTCGATGGTCTGCAGAGATGGCTTCAGGAGAGAGGATAGAGTGCTATGATTGGATAGTCTGCAGAGATGGCTTGGGAAGAGAGGAGTGCTATGGTTCGATGGTCTGCAGAGATGGCTTGAGGGGGAGAGGAGTGATATGGTTGGAAAGTCTGCAGAGATGGCCTGAGAAAAGAGGACTGTTATGGTTGGATAGTCTGCAGAGATGGCTCGAGGAGAGAGGGGTGTTATGGTTGGTTAGCCCGCAGAGATGGCTTGAGGAGAGAGGGATGTTATGGTTGGAAAGTCTGCAGAGATGGCTTGGGGAGAGAGAGAGGGGTGTTATGGTTTGATAGTCTGCAGAGATGGCTTGAGAAGAGAGGAGTGTTATGGTTGGATAGTGTGCAGAGATGGCTTGAGGAGAGAGAATTGTTATGGTTGGATAGTCTGCAGAGATGGCTTGAGAAGAGAGGGGTGTTATGGTTAGATAGTCTGCATAGATGGCTTGAGAAGAGAGGGGTGTTATGGTTAGATAGTTTGCAAAGATAGCTTGAGAAGAGAGGGGTGTTATGGTTGGATAGTATGCAGAGATGGCTAAAGGAGAGAGAGAGAGAGAGAGGTGTTATGGTTAGATAGTCTGCAAAGATGGCTTGAGAAGAGAGGGGTGTTATGGTTAGATAGTCTGCAGAGATGGCTTGAGGTGAGAGGGGTGTTATGGTTGGATAGTCTGCAGAGATGGCTTGAGAAGAGAGGAGTGTTATGGTTGGATAGTCTGCAGAGATGGCTTGAGAAGAGAGGAGTGTTATGGTTGGATAGTCTGCAGAGATGGCTTGAGGAGAGAGGATTGTTATAGTTGGATAGTCTGCAGAGATGGCTTGAGAAGAGAGGGGTGTTATGGTTAGATAGTCTGCAGAGATGGCTTGAGAAGAGAGGGGTGTTATGGTTAGATAGTCTGCAGAGGTGGCTTGAGGAGAAAGGGGTGTTATGGTTGGATAGTCTGCAGAGATGGCTTGAGGAGAGAGGGGTGTTATGGTTGGATAGTCTGCATAGATGGCTTGAGAAGAGAGGGGTGTTATGGTTCGATAGGCTGCAGAGGTGGCTTGAGGAGAGAGGGGTGTTATGGTTGGATAGTCTGCAAAAATGGCTTGAGGGGAGAGGATTGTTATGGTTGGATAGTCTGCAGAGATGGCTTGAGGTGAGAGGGGTGTTATGGTTGGATAGTCTGCAGAGATGGCTTGAGAAGAGAGGGGTGTTATGGTTGGATAGTCTGCAGAGATGGCTTGAGAAGAGAGGGGTGTTATGGTTCCATAGTCTGCAGAGATGGCTTGAGGTGAGAGGGGTGTTATGGTTGGATAGTCTGCAGAGATGGCTTGAGAAGAGAGGGGTGTTATGGTAGGATATTCTGCAGAGATGGCCTGAGAAGAGAAGAGTGCTATGTTTGGATAGTCTGCAGAGATGGCCTGAGAAGAGAAGAGTGCTATGGTTAGATAGTCTGCAGAGATGGCTTGAGGTGAGAGGGGTGTTATGGTTGGATAGTCTGCAGAGATGGCTTGTGAAGAGAGGAGTGTTATGGTTGGATAGTCTGCAGAGATGGCTTGAGAAGAGAGGAGTGTTATGGTTGGATAGTCTGCAGAGATGGCTTGAGAAGAGAGGAGTGTTATGGTTGGATAGTCTGCAGAGATGGATTGAGGTGAGAGGGGTGTTATTGTTAGATAGTCTGCAGAAATGGCCTGAGGAGAGAGGGGTGTTATGGTTGGATAGTCTGCAGAGATGGCCTGAGAAGAGAGGAGTGTTATGGTTGGATAGTCTGCAGAGATGGCTTGAGAAGAGAGGGGTGTTATGGTTGGATAGTCTGCAGAGATGGCTTGAAGAGAGAAGGGTGTTATGGTGGGATAGTCTGCAGAGATGGCCTGAAGAGAGAGGGATGTTATGATTGGATAGTCTGCAGAGATGGTTTAAGAGAGGGGTGTTATGGTTGGATAGTGTGCAGAGATGGCCTGAGAGAGATGATTGTTATGGTGGGATAGTCTGCAGAGATGGCTTGAGGAGAGAGGGGTGTTATGGTTGGATAGTCTGCAGAGATGGCTTGAGGTGAGAGGGGTGTTGTGGTTGGATAGTCTGCAGAGATGGCGTGAGAAGAGAGGAATGTTATGATTGGATAGTCTGCAGAGATGGCTTGAGAAGAGAGGGGTGTTATGGTTGGATAGTCTGCAGAGATGGCTTGAGAAGAGAGGAGTGTTATGGTTGGATAGTCTGCAGAGATGGCTTGAGAAGAGAGGGGTGTTATGGTTGGATAGTCCGCAGAGATGGCTTGAGGAGAGAGGGATGTTATGGTTGGAAAGTCTGCAGAGATGGCTTGGGGAGAGAGAGAGGGGTGTTATGGTTTGATAGTCCGCACAGATGGCTTGAGGAGAGAGAGAGAGAGGGGTGTTATGGATGGGTAGTCTGCAGAGATGGCTTGAGAAGAGAGGAGTGTTATGGTTGGATAGTCTGCAGAGATTGCTTGAGAAGAGAGGAGTGTTATGGTTTGATAGTGTGCAGAGATGGCTTGAGGAGAGAGGATTGTTATGGTTGGATAGTCTGCAGAGATGGCTTGAGAAGAGAGGGGTGTTATGGTTAGATAGTCTGCATAGATGGCTTGAGAAGAGAGGGGTGTTATGGTTAGATAGTCTGCAAAGATGGCTTGAGAAGAGAGGGGTGTTATGGTTAGATAGTCTGCAGAGATGGCTTGAGGTGAGAGGGGTGTTATGGTTGGATAGTCTGCAGAGATGGCTTGAGAAGAGAGGAGTGTTATGGTTGGATAGTCTGCAGAGATGGCTTGAGAAGAGAGGAGTGTTATGGTTGGATAGTCTGCAGAGATGGCTTGAGGAGAGAGGATTGTTATAGTTGGATAGTCTGCAGAGATGGCTTGAGAAGAGAGGGGTGTTATGGTTAGATAGTCTGCAGAGATGGCTTGAGAAGAGAGGGGTGTTATGGTTAGATAGTCTGCAGAGATGGCTTAAGAAGAGAGGGGTGTTATGGTTGAATAGTCTGCAGAGATGGCTTGAGTAGAGAGGAGTGTTATGGTTGGATAGTCTGCAGAGGTGGCTTGAGGAGAGAGGGGTGTTATGGTTGGATAGTCTGCAGAGATGGCTTGAGGAGAGAGGGGTGTTATGGTTGGATAGTCTGCATAGATGGCTTGAGAAGAGAGGGGTGTTATGGTTCGATAGGCTGCAGAGGTGGCTTGAGGAGAGAGGGGTGTTATGGTTGGATAGTCTGCAAAAATGGCTTGAGGGGAGAGGATTGTTATGGTTGGATAGTCTGCAGAGATGGCTTGAGAAGAGAGGGGTGTTATGGTTGGATAGTCTACAGAGATGGCTTGAGAAGAGAGGGGTGTTATGGTTGGATAGTCTGCAGAGATGGCTTGAGGTGAGAGGGGTGTTATGGTTGGATAGTCTGCAGAGATGGCTTGAAAAGAGAGGAGTGTTATGGTTGGATAGTCTGCAGAGATGGCTTGAGGTGAGAGGGGTGTTATGGTTGGATAGTCTGCAGAGATGGCTTGAGAAGAGAGGAGTGTTATGGTTGGATAGTCTGCAGAGATGGCTTGAGAAGAGAGGGGTGTTATGGTTGGATAGTCTGCAGAGATGGCTTGAGAAGAGAGGAGTGTTATGGTTGGATAGTCTGCAGAGATGGCTTGAGAAGAGAGGGGTGTTATGGTTGGATAGTCTGCAGAGATGGCTTGAAGAGAGAAGGGTGTTATGGTGGGATAGTCTGCAGAGATGGCCTGAAGAGAGAGGGATGTTATGATTGGATAGTCTGCAGAGATGGTTTAAGAGAGGGGTGTTATGGTTGGATAGTGTGCAGAGATGGCCTGAGAGAGATGATTGTTATGGTGGGATAGTCTGCAGAGATGGCTTGAGGAGAGAGGGGTGTTATGGTTGGATAGTCTGCAGAGATGGCTTGAGGTGAGAGGGGTGTTGTGGTTGGATAGTCTGCAGAGATGGCTTGAGAAGAGAGAATTGTTATGGTTGGATAGTCTGCAGAGATGGCTTGAGAAGAGAGGGGTGTTATGGTTAGATAGTCTGCATAGATGGCTTGAGAAGAGAGGGGTGTTATGGTTAGATAGTTTGCAAAGATAGCTTGAGAAGAGAGGGGTGTTATGGTTGGATAGTATGCAGAGATGGCTAAAGGAGAGAGAGAGAGAGAGAGGTGTTATGGTTAGATAGTCTGCAAAGATGGCTTGAGAAGAGAGGGGTGTTATGGTTAGATAGTCTGCAGAGATGGCTTGAGGTGAGAGGGGTGTTATGGTTGGATAGTCTGCAGAGATGGCTTGAGAAGAGAGGAGTGTTATGGTTGGATAGTCTGCAGAGATGGCTTGAGAAGAGAGGAGTGTTATGGTTGGATAGTCTGCAGAGATGGCTTGAGGAGAGAGGATTGTTATAGTTGGATAGTCTGCAGAGATGGCTTGAGAAGAGAGGGGTGTTATGGTTAGATAGTCTGCAGAGATGGCTTGAGAAGAGAGGGGTGTTATGGTTAGATAGTCTGCAGAGGTGGCTTGAGGAGAAAGGGGTGTTATGGTTGGATAGTCTGCAGAGATGGCTTGAGGAGAGAGGGGTGTTATGGTTGGATAGTCTGCATAGATGGCTTGAGAAGAGAGGGGTGTTATGGTTCGATAGGCTGCAGAGGTGGCTTGAGGAGAGAGGGGTGTTATGGTTGGATAGTCTGCAAAAATGGCTTGAGGGGAGAGGATTGTTATGGTTGGATAGTCTGCAGAGATGGCTTGAGGTGAGAGGGGTGTTATGGTTGGATAGTCTGCAGAGATGGCTTGAGAAGAGAGGGGTGTTATGGTTGGATAGTCTGCAGAGATGGCTTGAGAAGAGAGGGGTGTTATGGTTCCATAGTCTGCAGAGATGGCTTGAGGTGAGAGGGGTGTTATGGTTGGATAGTCTGCAGAGATGGCTTGAGAAGAGAGGGGTGTTATGGTAGGATATTCTGCAGAGATGGCCTGAGAAGAGAAGAGTGCTATGTTTGGATAGTCTGCAGAGATGGCCTGAGAAGAGAAGAGTGCTATGGTTAGATAGTCTGCAGAGATGGCTTGAGGTGAGAGGGGTGTTATGGTTGGATAGTCTGCAGAGATGGCTTGTGAAGAGAGGAGTGTTATGGTTGGATAGTCTGCAGAGATGGCTTGAGAAGAGAGGAGTGTTATGGTTGGATAGTCTGCAGAGATGGCTTGAGAAGAGAGGAGTGTTATGGTTGGATAGTCTGCAGAGATGGATTGAGGTGAGAGGGGTGTTATTGTTAGATAGTCTGCAGAAATGGCCTGAGGAGAGAGGGGTGTTATGGTTGGATAGTCTGCAGAGATGGCCTGAGAAGAGAGGAGTGTTATGGTTGGATAGTCTGCAGAGATGGCTTGAGAAGAGAGGGGTGTTATGGTTGGATAGTCTGCAGAGATGGCTTGAAGAGAGAAGGGTGTTATGGTGGGATAGTCTGCAGAGATGGCCTGAAGAGAGAGGGATGTTATGATTGGATAGTCTGCAGAGATGGTTTAAGAGAGGGGTGTTATGGTTGGATAGTGTGCAGAGATGGCCTGAGAGAGATGATTGTTATGGTGGGATAGTCTGCAGAGATGGCTTGAGGAGAGAGGGGTGTTATGGTTGGATAGTCTGCAGAGATGGCTTGAGGTGAGAGGGGTGTTGTGGTTGGATAGTCTGCAGAGATGGCGTGAGAAGAGAGGAATGTTATGATTGGATAGTCTGCAGAGATGGCTTGAGAAGAGAGGGGTGTTATGGTTGGATAGTCTGCAGAGATGGCTTGAGAAGAGAGGAGTGTTATGGTTGGATAGTCTGCAGAGATGGCTTGAGAAGAGAGGGGTGTTATGGTTGGATAGTCCGCAGAGATGGCTTGAGGAGAGAGGGATGTTATGGTTGGAAAGTCTGCAGAGATGGCTTGGGGAGAGAGAGAGGGGTGTTATGGTTTGATAGTCCGCACAGATGGCTTGAGGAGAGAGAGAGAGAGGGGTGTTATGGATGGGTAGTCTGCAGAGATGGCTTGAGAAGAGAGGAGTGTTATGGTTGGATAGTCTGCAGAGATTGCTTGAGAAGAGAGGAGTGTTATGGTTTGATAGTGTGCAGAGATGGCTTGAGGAGAGAGGATTGTTATGGTTGGATAGTCTGCAGAGATGGCTTGAGAAGAGAGGGGTGTTATGGTTAGATAGTCTGCATAGATGGCTTGAGAAGAGAGGGGTGTTATGGTTAGATAGTCTGCAAAGATGGCTTGAGAAGAGAGGGGTGTTATGGTTAGATAGTCTGCAGAGATGGCTTGAGGTGAGAGGGGTGTTATGGTTGGATAGTCTGCAGAGATGGCTTGAGAAGAGAGGAGTGTTATGGTTGGATAGTCTGCAGAGATGGCTTGAGAAGAGAGGAGTGTTATGGTTGGATAGTCTGCAGAGATGGCTTGAGGAGAGAGGATTGTTATAGTTGGATAGTCTGCAGAGATGGCTTGAGAAGAGAGGGGTGTTATGGTTAGATAGTCTGCAGAGATGGCTTGAGAAGAGAGGGGTGTTATGGTTAGATAGTCTGCAGAGATGGCTTAAGAAGAGAGGGGTGTTATGGTTGAATAGTCTGCAGAGATGGCTTGAGTAGAGAGGAGTGTTATGGTTGGATAGTCTGCAGAGGTGGCTTGAGGAGAGAGGGGTGTTATGGTTGGATAGTCTGCAGAGATGGCTTGAGGAGAGAGGGGTGTTATGGTTGGATAGTCTGCATAGATGGCTTGAGAAGAGAGGGGTGTTATGGTTCGATAGGCTGCAGAGGTGGCTTGAGGAGAGAGGGGTGTTATGGTTGGATAGTCTGCAAAAATGGCTTGAGGGGAGAGGATTGTTATGGTTGGATAGTCTGCAGAGATGGCTTGAGAAGAGAGGGGTGTTATGGTTGGATAGTCTACAGAGATGGCTTGAGAAGAGAGGGGTGTTATGGTTGGATAGTCTGCAGAGATGGCTTGAGGTGAGAGGGGTGTTATGGTTGGATAGTCTGCAGAGATGGCTTGAAAAGAGAGGAGTGTTATGGTTGGATAGTCTGCAGAGATGGCTTGAGGTGAGAGGGGTGTTATGGTTGGATAGTCTGCAGAGATGGCTTGAGAAGAGAGGAGTGTTATGGTTGGATAGTCTGCAGAGATGGCTTGAGAAGAGAGGGGTGTTATGGTTGGATAGTCTGCAGAGATGGCTTGAGAAGAGAGGAGTGTTATGGTTGGATAGTCTGCAGAGATGGCTTGAGAAGAGAGGGGTGTTATGGTTGGATAGTCTGCAGAGATGGCTTGAAGAGAGAAGGGTGTTATGGTGGGATAGTCTGCAGAGATGGCCTGAAGAGAGAGGGATGTTATGATTGGATAGTCTGCAGAGATGGTTTAAGAGAGGGGTGTTATGGTTGGATAGTGTGCAGAGATGGCCTGAGAGAGATGATTGTTATGGTGGGATAGTCTGCAGAGATGGCTTGAGGAGAGAGGGGTGTTATGGTTGGATAGTCTGCAGAGATGGCTTGAGGTGAGAGGGGTGTTGTGGTTGGATAGTCTGCAGAGATGGCTTGAGAAGAGAGGAGTGTTATGATTGGATAGTCTGCAGAGATGGCTTGAGAAGAGAGGGGTGTTATGGTTGGATAGTCTGCAGAGATGGCTTGAGAAGAGAGGAGTGTTATGGTTGGATAGTCTGCAGAGATGGCTTGAGAAGAGAGGGGTGTTATGGTTGGATAGTCTGCAGAGATGGCTTGAGAAGAGAGGAGTGTTATGATTGGATAGTCTGCAGAGATGGCTTGAGAAGAGAGGAGTGTTATGGTTGGATAGTCTGCAGAGATGGCTCGAGGGGAGATGATTGTTATGGTTGGATAGTCTGCAGAGATGGCTTGAGGTGAGATGATTGTTATGGTGGGATAGTCTGCAGAGATTGCTTGAGGAGAGAGGGGTGTTATGGTTGGATAGTCTGCATAGATGGCTTGAGGTGAGAGGGGTGTTATGGTTGGATAGTCTGCAGAGATGGCTTGAGAAGAGAGGAGTGTTATGATTGGATAGTCTGCAGAGATGGCTTGGGAAGAGAGGAGTGTTATGGTTGGATAGTCTGCAGAGATGGCTCGAGGGGAGAGGATTGTTATGGTTGGATAGTCTGCAGAGATGGCTTGAGAAGAGAGGGGTGTTATGGTTGGATAGGCTGCAGAGATGGCTTGAGAAGAGAGGGGTGTTATGGTTGGATAGTATGCAGAGATGGCTAAAGGAGAGAGAGAGAGAGAGAGGTGTTATGGTTGGATAGTCTGCAGAGATGTATTGAGGAGAGAGGGGTGTTATGGTTGGATAGTCTGCAGAGATGGCTTGAGGTGAGAGGGGTGTTATGGTTGGATAGTCTGCAGAGATGGCTTGAGAAGAGAGGAGTGTTATGATTGGATAGTCTGCAGAGATGGCTTGAGAAGAGAGGAATGTTATGGTTGGATAGTCTGCAGAGATGGCTCGAGGGGAGAGGATTGTTATGGTTGGATAGTCTGCAGAGATGGCTTGAGGTGAGAGGGGTGTTATGGGTGGATAGTCTGCAGAGATGGCTTGAGAAGAGAGCGGTGTTCTGGTTGGATCTGCAGAGATGGCTTGAGAAGAGAGGGGTGTTATGGTTGGATAGTATGCAGAGATGGCTAAAGGAGAGAGAGAGAGAGAGGTGTTATGATTGGATAGTCTGCAGAGTTGGCTTGAGGAGAGAGGAGTGATATGGTTAGATAGTCTGCATAGATGGATTGAGGAAAGAGGAGTGTTATGGTTGGATAGTCTGCATATATGGCTTGAGGAGAAAGCAGTGAAAAACTGGGGAATGGAGTTAATGTTGAAGGATACAAACACAGAGTTTAAAGCGACATGATCGGCAGAGTCAACAGATATGGCACCTAAAGAGAGAGAGAGAGGGGGGATCAAAATAATTTGAAAATTTTCCTGTCAGGAGTCAGGAATGAAAAATAAATAGTCATGGAACTTAAATTGTACAATGTTTTGACCAATATGTAATGGTAGTGAGCACATTTTTTTGGGGGGCCCTCGAAAATTTGCACCCCCCTTTACCCCCCCCCCCTGGATCCGCCACTGGACCAAGTTGCCCATATGAAGATCCTATGGCATGATCTTGAATTTGAATTTTCGACAAATTGTACATTTCATTATTAAATCACAATAAACATATAAATACGATAATCCCATATTCACATGCTCTTTATTAAATGTGTACAATTTTTGACATGTTAGGTTACACTTCTATACAAATGTTATGTGAAGTTGCATTACCTGGTTTGCGGGGACAAGTAAATTCCGGCTCTCCAGGAGAGAAATAAGAACAAATGCTGTCATAGAAGTTTCTCCCTGTACAGCTCCCTGATAAACAAATCAAATGATTTGTAATAGTGAGATCTGTTTAATAGTACCTATACAGATTAGGTTGAGATCTAGTCATGAGATTGCGTTGTGAAAGAGATGGCCTGAAGCATTGGAAAAGGTACATGTACACATTTAGATCATGTAGCACATAAGTATTGGTGTTTGCGGTTTTGGAATCATCGTAACGATAACAAATAGGCACAGTCTTTCGAAAAATCACATGTACATTAATGTGTATATACTACACAAACATGTGCCATGAAGTGCGGTCCACAATAGGTCTTACTTGTCATATTTCTAATATGAGGGTATTGTAGAGCCATATTTATCAGGCAACACTTTTTCAATGATACTCCTCCACACTAACATACAAATATTTAGGGGAGCCTTCCAAAGTTGCGACTGTGCCCGAACGCGTCGGGGCGCCATGAATAGAAAGGTTGCGCCTCAAGAAACGCAAAGGGGCGCAAAGGGGCGCAAAGGGGCGTGACAGTTACCCTCACCTGATTCTTGCATATGAAAAGAAACTGTCTATTGTTGGTATAAACCCGCTCTATTCTTCTTGCGCCCTTTTGCGCCCTACCAGACGATGGAAGATTATCTCTCCCGCCATTGTTCTCGCTCGTGATGCGCGATGCACAACGGTACAGCTTAAACTTGCTATACAGAAAGTATTTGTCAGCCAAAGCCTGTCTTTCCCTCTTCCTGTTCTCGTACTAATAAACATCCCATTGTTTGTAAAAACTTGATGTATTCTTCTCGCTTTGCGATCTATTCTTCTCGCGCCGTTTTGCGTCGCAACGGGCGGGGGTATTATCTTTCCTATTATTGTGGAAGCTTTGCGATGTACATTGCTACAGCACAGCCTGAACTTGTCTAGTGGGAGCGTTTTTGTTTTGGGGGGCAATCAACACACTCGTTCATCTTGATCAGAATAAATTATGATATTTTTTTTCTGTTGTTGGTTTAATACGCCTCCTTTTAAAATTTGTGACGACTGTATGGAATGTGAAATAAAGATGACTATGTACGATGAATGGTTGTTTAATTGCGAGCTTGATTGTCCCCAACAAGAAAAAGTAAAAGAAAAATGAGTGAATGAATACATGTATGCGGTTATAGTCGGAAAGCTGATGACTGTTTGGGACGGTTGTGTATGTTTGTAATTCGAATGATTATCAACATATTTGTATAATTTCCACGTCGCGATATTATCCTAGCGTCGTAATGGACAAAGGAATTATCATTCTCTCCCGTCATTATTCACGCTACTTGTAGCACATTGCCACAGCCTGAGCTTGGAAGCACTTATATTTTGTCAGTCAAATCCTTTTTTTTTCTTCTCCTCTCTCGACTTGGTTCTAATAAACAACCCATATCGTATTAAAATAAAACTCTATGTATTCTTTTTGCGTCGTGTCTTTTCTTCTCATGCCGTTCTTTGCAATAGTCAGACGGGAGAGTTTGACATTGTTTTGGTAATCAATGAACTCACGGTGCGTCATGATCAGTAAAGGAAATCTTTATAAAATGCATTATAACAATACTAATGGTAATAATAACAATAATTCTAAAGTGACTTTTTTAAACACTCTTCCATACCCTCCCCCAAGTTAGTATTGATATGAATCGACGAAAATCTGAACGGATGTATTTTTTGATATTTCAGCTGTTTCTGAACCGTTTTGGATCAAGTTACGTTAATTCTATCATTAACAAAAATTGTATACTCTTTCTAATTTGACAAATTTTCGCAAAAAAAGTATAGTAAAATTGGCCGCGTATAATCGGCTTTGCAATCTGTATACAAGTTCATGTCATATCCAGTGGCGTACGCAGGATTTTCCTATAATAAATATAAGGTATGATGTGTACATCACAAGGGATAATTATGTTATAATAATTCATCTCAAGGAAGAGATGTTGTCGGAGAGGGAGAGGGAGACACACACACACATAAAAAGAGAGAAAAAACGACCATCTTGCATGATTGTTGCCTTTGAATGATTGTTTCAGATAGGGTAAAGTCTGGCTTTACGTAATATGATTTTTATTTATGAGTATGTCGGAACGTGGTCCCATAAAACAAATTAAAAAAACAGCAACGACAACTGCAAAAATAACAAGACCCTTCCCTCCCCCCAAAACAACAAAAACAGGGTTATAGATGTAGTCAGTTCATTGTCATTCAATTATACCCTTACCTTACTTCCGCTCTTTGGAGTTTATAACCACGACAACGACTTGTACCCTCCGCAACGTTCATTGTTCCGCTTACGTAACTTGAATAGCTGCGGGATCATGGGCCAAAGACAAAGACATAGCTCAGTTTCGCATATTCTATGTAGGTCCCAAATACTCCCAGCATTTCTGTGTCGTTCTTATATACTTTGTCAATACATATATTTACAAACTATAATTGTCAAAATTTGACAATATATTCATACACATTGATATTTATATAGCACCTTGACATAAACATGCTCAAAGCGCTTTACATTAGTAAATAAAACAGACTAATTATTTTGCTCTCCAAGCAATACTTACAAACTATTTCGTTTTCCCTATATCATCTGTTTAGAGAGCGAGAGAGAGAGAGAGACAGAGAGAGAAAGACAGACAGATAGACAGAGAGATGTATATATATATAGATAGAGAGAGAGAGAAAGTTGAGTGCATCGTATAGTCTGTACTGTATTTATTTATTATTATGCTATTCATATGGAAAACTTTGGGGCGAATTCGTTCATAAAATGGATTGCTCACCGGCTCGGTCAACTCTGCACAGAGCTTCGCACCAAGTCCCGCAGTGTGCACTGGCGCGTAACACAGATCGCTGGGTGCGTCCATTATGACAAAATAGGGAGAATGGGTCTTGTTCATAACATGAACATAAAACAAGGACGGGTAAGAAATGGTATGGAATTTCACGTGTTGTAGCTCACGGTGCGATGCGTGCGGAGCAGATGAACGAAAGTTTTTCATATGGTGTCCCTCCTTTCACCCCCACCCCCCCCCCCGGCCCCCGCCCCCGTTTTGGATTCTTCTTTAGTTTCATTTTATCACGTTTATATCTTTTCGCTAAAGTATAATGTCCGACATATATTATAACCGTCAATGTAGGCTGATAAACTATTTCATATTAATTTGATGCAACAGAGATTTACATACAAATCTTTTACTTTTTATAAATTGTGTATTTTAAAATACGTATTTCTAAATAAAAAGAGATAAAGAAGGAGAAGAGGGAGAAGAAGAAGAAGAAGAAGAAGAAGAAGAAGAAGAAGAAGAAGAAAAAGAAGAAGGGGGAATAAGAGTGAGAATAAAAAAGAAAAAATGCGGAGAAAGAAGAAGAACGAAATAAGAAAGAGAGACAGGGAGGGAAAGACAGACAGACAGACAGAGAGAGAGAGAGAGAAAGTTGGGCGCATCGGTATTTAGTTTGTACTGTATTTATTTATTATTATGCTATTTTGTCTCTCCTTTAATCAAACTAACATTCCATAATAAAACTCGCAAATTGAATGAAGCCGGCGAGTTGATTTTATATTTCATATTCTTATGGGATTCATGGATTTTAAAGCGAAAGTGCAGTATTGGAAAAGGTTTAAGCACAATTTACCATCCAGCCGGTTTGGTCCATTCTGTACAAACTTTCAGCAAGTGAACGAGTTCAATTAAGCTATCGACCAATTGCCTTCGAGATAATAATTTTTGTAATATCTTTAATTTGCAGATGTTTGTTTGTTTCGTATGACATATTTATAAACGCCCTATAATCTTATTTCAAGAAGAATCTTACAATGCATTTGATTATAAGTATCATTTTTAAATCACGGGTTTTGAAATACAATAGCTGATATTGCGATGATTTAGAGAACCTACGTTTCTATTTTTTAAATCGATCTTGCATGTGAAAGAACAGATTGATGATATTATGACCTATTTTGATCTGATGACAGAACGCTTTTCAATATTTCAGTATTTCTCCCTGATTGTTCGACCAACATTACATTAATGCTATTGTCCAGCTGAGTTTGAATAGGCTTTTCTACCCTCGGCGCTAAAGGGATTGCGGAAAATTTCAACACTATTTGTGTTTCTTGATGACCCAGTAGAACAAGAAATAAGGGCTAGCCCCCCCCCCCCCACAAAACCAAAAAAAAATGGCCCAAAATAACGCAATTATTATAAATTCCGTCTTTTACTTGATACCAACACATGGATCCTTATTTAAACAGCGAGACAGTTCTGTAACAATGTTACGAGAATCAATTCAACGAATTGTCATGGCATGTATTTGTTCTAGAACGCACTTCGCTTTTTCGATACCACGTGGCCCCAATTCAGCACAATACATACGTATTTTAATTCTTCACAACAATGACCTAGATCTAAAACTGGCCGCGGTTGCAACCCCTCAATCCCCCCCCCCCTTCTTCGCAAAGAAATATTCGATAAAGTTTCTTTGGAGCAGAATGATAAACTAATTCTTCCTTTGTAATGCATGCTCTATTCTTACGATTTAGGTATAATTTACTTTGTTGATTTGCAATTGGTAATCTCCCTGGGAGTTTTGCGATATGCCCGATCATTTTCAACATCACGGATTTTGAAATACGTTCTCTAATATTACGAAGATTTAAAGGACCTGTATTAAAATAACAGGTTGATGATATAATTATGAATTATGATTTATAATGATCATACGACAGGATCGTTTACAAGATACAACAAAAATTAAAGAAAACAAAACAAGAAAACCGAAACATGCGATAACATCGCTATAAAAAGGAAATATACACACATTTAATGTAATATGAAACAAATCAAATGTCAAAACATGCATGAGAAAACAATGTCAGAGAGAGTAGGGTAAGTTTTAAAAAAAAAATCTTTTTCGTGAACAAATCTATTTGTATTAAAATTGAGATATTTAACACAATCATGAACAGAACAGGAGGAGATGAAATAATGAACAATCATGCAAACGTTAACGCCTACAGAACTCCGATGTCGAGAGGGAAATAAACAATCAGAACAAAAATTGTAACCAATGTCATGTACGTAAAAAAATATTAGAACAAATCGGTAGCAAGAGTCAAATCTCGCAAGACGAGAGGGACACACAAGCGTGCATTATACATGAATAACTAATGCGCCGGACCGGGCGCAAAAGGGCGCAAAAGCTTTTCAAGGTTTAAGCTCCCATTCACAAATGTCAAGTGCTTCACCGGGACACGCCTCGGTGGGCTTATCTCGTAACAAAGAGACTCCAAACAATAGCCAGATTTTAATGAGCTGGAAACCAACTGGAGTCCTCTCGTAGCCGACGCCAAAAGGCGCAAATGGGCGCCAAAAGGCGCCTCCTTTGTTCTCATATCCTGCTCTGCGCCCCGACGCGTTCGGGCACAGTCGCAACTTTGGAAGGCTCCCCTTAAACAGCTCATAAAATATTTTTCATGATTTCCCCGGACCTCAACCACATTTCAAAATGACAAATGCTAGTGTTTACGAGAGTTTACTTACAAAAGAACAAGAAATATTTGTGTGACTATGTTTGTGTTATATTCATAATTTCTATACAAGTACGAGTACACGTACATGTACAATACGCCAAAAATCTCACCATAATTTGAACAAGAACATTATCAATTTACATGAGATGGCCATGTCATCTTTGACACATACGACCTGACTATGACCCAAGTTTGGAAGAATTTGCAATTCCTTTTGACTTGAACAATAAGAGTACCAGGAACAGAACAGATTCAGAGGTATTAAGCAACTCCATGCCATACAATTATCTTTAAAAAAAAAACAATTACACATTAATATACTGAACGTTATGGATGTATCTTTTTCATGCCACTGAAATGTTAATGATTGTAGGATGAACATGTACATGTACAGGAACAATGTACTTGAATGACTTACAATCATTTCCTGGTAAAATACTTGACGACTTTCTTGGAAAGCCCCTGACGGTAACTGGTTGTTGTCAATGAGCCAGTTTATACTACCTTCCACATGGACTGGGTCTACCCTAGTGAACTTATTAGCCTGGCTGAACACCTTCACAACGAATGCCGTCAACCTGTAACCACATACATGAAGGGAACAGAAAGGACATTAATCAGTAGGAAAAATATATAATAGACTAAAGGAAAATCCAACCTTTGTAGAAAATTGCTTTGAAAGAAAGCAGAAAAATAGTGATGCAGATTTCTGAAAGTTTGAAAGGAACTAGAGTGATACTAGACAAACTAAAAGAAAGTTAAGAGTTTTCTAAGTTGTAATCAAATTGGCTGTATCGGTAATGTCACCGTGACGAATAGTGGCAGACAACTTTCCCATTTGTTCCAACACACTAAATTATTATATTTTTCATGTGTGACTCAGGGACCTATAATAATATACTATCCATAGTAATAATAATAAATAATGATAATCAATACAAATATTTTGGGTATATAGCGCTCAATACATAAATACATAGTGCATAGTACTGTACATATATATTATTGCCCTGCTCATTGACATATTGGATTGAGATGCCGTATTCTCTACTCCCTCGAAAACATTCCAGCAAGGCGCCATATTACAGACAAAAATGCTGAGCAAACTACACGTACAATGATTTTCACATCTTACCGGGTACCCATTTAACAATTTTGTGAAGAATGGCGAAATTGGATTAATGTCTTTCAATTTGAGATTTCGCACAGATGTAAAGATGTCATAATTCAAACATTCATAACTTTCTTATTATTTCAAATTTTCATCATCCTGTTTCTCTTATTTTTCAGTTTTCAACAAATATTGAATGATGAAACAACATCTAAGATACATTTCTGGTTTTAGTGAGATTGGTAATTATCGTTTTATCACATCTTTTTAGATATTATTACTAGAAAATCTCAAAATAGGGGAAAGTGCAATAAATGTTAAAACCCTTTTCCCCAAAAGATAGTGAGGTCAATAAAGAGTAGGGGGGGGGGGGTGATATTAGACTGCACGTGAATATTTAAATATCAAGAAAAAAAAAGTAAACATGTGATGGCTTGGGTGTAAGAGGTACAAAAAGGAGAGATAAAGATGCATACAAAGGTTGAAATCGGTGAGATATAAGGCATGGAGTGAAGGAGAAATGAGGAGGTAAGGTCACTTACCATGTACTTCCAGGTCGATGCGTCCATGCTGCATATGCACCATTAGGTTGCCGATATGTCAACTCTCGGGAAACTCCTACCAGTAATTCATGTAATTAAAAGAGGGGAAATGGTTTTAACTATGCCTTGTGTTAATTGTTGCCACATGTGCAGATCGGTACAAACCATAATGATTGTTCTGTGCAACACAAAATCTTCCAAAATCACCCAAGTTTTGGATTGATTACCTGAATGTATAATGATACTAATGAACTCTTTCACGCAAATAATGTTTTGAAGATTCATGACTTATTTTCCTGTAACATCTAAGAAGCTTTGCTTTCAAGTAGGTTCGTTTTTTTCATTTCCTGTAATTAAATCAGTTTGCATTACAATGACCAAACAACAATGTCAAAGATATTTCAATGCTCATTTCTGTTATATCATTACGTTTATTATTTTCTGTTATTGTTTATATTATGTGGAAAAAAAAGAAAAATAAATTCGCTCTGTATAGAGCTACTACTACTACTACTACTACTACTAAAAGTAGTTATAGTAGAAGTATTAGTATTAGTATTAGTATTAGTATTAGTAGTAGTAGTAGTAGTAGTAGTATTGGTAGTAGTCATAATAGTATTAGTAGTTTAATATAGTATTCGTAGTAGTAGTCGTGGTAATAAGAATGACGATGATGATATTAATGATGATGCATGGATCTGCCCCTGAGCACATTTCAAATATGCTGACCCCGTATAATCCTTGAACAATTTTGTGATCAGCAGGCAGACATAATTTGTCCCTGTACGCTCTTAAAACTTTAACCCATTGTCTACTGGGATTGGGTTGACCCTGTGTAGGAATAAAAGAATTCAGTATTATTCGGGTTTACCTTCAAATTATTCTACTCCTTGTTTGTTAATTTAAGAGGGGTAAGGGTTGGTGGATGGATATACTTCAAGCCTGGATCATCAAATATTCTATGCATTTATAGCCATCACATTACCATCAGCGATGTAGTCATAGATCCGTGCCTCTTCTTCTACTGTATCTGATCCTACGGCTATCAGGTACTGATAGACGAAGAGTGTTGGAGCCAGGAACATCATGGTTTGTTCGCCATCGCCTCTAGGTCGCATCACTAGATGATCTAGCCCACCTATGGGATCTGTGGCTGTAGTTTCAATCGGGATACCTGTTCAATGAACATTGGAAAGTGGCAATTACAGGCATTACTATACCAATGAATCACGCAACATTTACACCTTCGTACAATAGGTGCCGATAGCCTCAACAAAATGTCATACAATGAAACTCCTAGATCCTTTTTATTTCATTTTAAAATGGGGCTATATGTACACAAGTAAAATTGGTCCATGCCATTTCCAATGGCAAATACATGTATCCCAAGTTTATTATGAGTAGTTCCAAAAGCACACAGAGTGTAAGAGCACCTCAACACACGATTACACACATACATGCCCAATAAACAAAATCACGTGAAAATCACGTCAATATCAAGGTATCGACTTGAGGAGAGTTACGTTCTTCAAACACCTGACATTTACGTAAATGTGTTAATACGTTTATTGCACTAGGTAACTTAAAACACACGTGCACTAAATCACGAAATTGTCACTGCAATATCACCATTATAATAACGTGATTATCCCTACCTTGGAGACCATGGTTTGTAAACCTAATACTCCCGTGTTTGTTTGGTTATGAAATTACATCTTCATAAACGAAATTATCGCGTCACAGAAACACGTGAAGCGTTAGTGATAGTTTTAGTCAAAATATCTGCGTGAAATTCACGTGAATATTACGAGGCTGACTTGAGATGAATCATGTTCTTCATTCACGTGAAATTTACGTCGAAGAGGAAGTATGTTACTGTAACCCGCGTTCAACCCAATGATTACGCAAATGTTACACAATAAATGAACCAAAATATTGACGTTCTCATCCCGTTTCTGAACATCGTGTCTTGGATCTTCCATAATTACGTCCAGGCGCGCCGGAAGCAGTTTGGGATTAGAGGGGGTTGGGAGAGGGGGGGGGGGGGGGGGGGGGGGTGCAAACATCCCAGAAGAGAAAGCTAGTTGCAACTGGTCCAGTTGATGAACCATAACTGGTAACCCTGGAAATTGAAATGGGCTAAATGATCCAGTTGATCCAGGCCAGTTATAATTCAACTGGTCTAGCTGAGCCATTAAAACCATTTGGTAAAACTTCCAACCAGTTGAACAGCAATAGTACTTCAATACTCTGTATTTCCAATGTAAAGGCATTGGTAATAAGTAGACTTACATATTTGAATTAATCGAGAAAAAAAATCGTATACTTGTACTTTATTGAAATTATTTTAGGTCATAGTTATTGTTTCCCTTATTCATGTTTAACTAAATGTAATTTATACGAAGTAGCGAAATGTCCTAATAACTGGTAATTTATATTTGTAGTATTTTCGAAATGAATTGCATATAACTAAATCATCAGTAATTAAGAAATATGCTGTAAATTCAGATAAATTGTTTAAAAAACATAGATCTGCACGCACCCCATATTCAATATGCAAATTAATTGGTGTCAGCTGGTTCAACTCGAAATATGCCAACACTCAGTCATCAACTGGTGCAACTGGAAATATGCACACTCCAGTTATCAACTGGTGCAATGAAAATATGCCAACAGTCAGTTATCAACTGGGGAACATAGAAATATGCCAACAGTCACGGGATTATCACCACGGAACTTAAATGGTAACTGTGAAACCATCAAGACACCCAAGAATAACTCATTTTCACACCTGTAAAAACACGGAATACCCAGCTTATATTAATAATCCGTTTGAGTCACGAGATCATCACCGCGGAGCTGCTGGCAACGTTGACTACCATTTAAATAGGTGTTTTAAGACACCTAATAATGACTAATTTTTCACACCTAAAAGTCACGTATGCCCAGCTTAGATTAATATTCCGTTTGAGTCACGAGATCATCACCGCGGAACTGCTGGCAACTTTGACTACCATTTAGATATGTGTTTTAAGACACCTAATAATTACTAATTTTTCACACCTAAAAGTCACGTATGCCCAGCTTAGATTAATAATCCGTTTGAGTCACGAGATCATCACCGCGGAACTTATGGCAACTTTGACTACCATTTAAATAGGTGTTTTAAGACACCTAATGATAACTAATTTTTCCCACCTAAAAGTCACGTATGCCCAGCTTAGATTTATATTCCGTTTGAGTCACGAGATCATCACCGCGGAACTGCTGGCAACTTTGACTACCATTTAAATAGGTGTTTTAAGACACCTAATAATTACTATTTTTTCACACCTAAATATCACGGATTCACAGCTTAGATTAGTAATCAGTTTTAACTACGTGATCATCACCAAGAAAGTTATGGTAACTTTGAAACCATTTAAAAAGGTGTTTTAAGACACCTAATAATTACTATTTTTTCACACCTTAAAGTCACGTATGCCCAGCTTAGATTAATAATCCGTTTGAGTCACGAGATCATCACCGCGGAACTTATGGCAACTTTGACTACCATTTAAAAAGGTGTTTTAAAACACTTAATAATGACTAATTTTCACACCTACATATCACGTATTCACAGCTTAGATTAGTAATCAGCTTGAGCCACGTGATCATAAGCAAGAAATGTATGGTAACTTTGAAACCATTTAAAGAGGTGTGTAAGACACCTCATAATTACTAATTTAATATAACCAGAGATTCACGGACAGAACAATAAGACGATTAGCCGGTGTAAGTAACGTGATTATTACCATCAACCTTGGATAACCTGTGAAACCAATCGATAAAGGTGCTTACAAGACCAAATAATTACGTATTTATCGCCACCAACGGATAACGGACAAAAAACTCGTTGCTCGGTCAAGTGGTTATTTGGACATAAACACTTGATTTACAGAGGTAAGTGGAATCACGTTACTCCAGTCGCGTGATAAACTGGTGGTTTTTAGGTTAGATGAAAATGTGAACAGGAGTACCTTTTTTGTTTAAATGAAGGCACGTGTCGATAACGTTTAATTCTAGTTCAAAAGGCACTATACTTTAAAATCACTTAAAATACACTCCCAAAAGAGGTTACTTTTTAGTGTTCTGTTTATTGGGTGTATACGTAAATAGGTACGTAATTAACTTTCCGTATACACTGTACTTTGTGGGGCTAATTCATACTACATGTATATTATTTCAGGTCCTGTAAAAAGAACAGACCATCCCGAGACATACATTTATGAACCAATGAAATGATAGTCCTTTTGTGTAATGGAAACAAATGGGAAAGTTGTCCGCCACTAAATCACATAGACACTATCAGTTCGGTCAATTTAAAGAGCCCACACCTATAGTTATCGCAACTTTCTACAAATAGTAACTTTCTTCTTTTTTTGTCCGATTTCATTCGAACTTTCTGTATCTGTATGCTTCTCTGATTTTTCTGCTTTATTCTAGACAAGTTTGTTATCAAGGTTTAATTTTCATTATGCAGATCAGCAATTGACCAACGAGCGCCCTTTACATGTACGTACACAACTCACGTTTTCTGCATAAATTAGAAGTTTCTGGACACCATTTTTTTTAGAGGAGAATGCCTTACAAAATAATTGGCTAGATACAGTGTGAGTCAACAAAAAAATTTCACCTAGACAATTGCTAATTATTTTTAAAATCATCTATGAACAGTAAATTATTATACATCTTATGAAAGAGTGTTTCATCCCAAATCATTTGGTATCATTTTTGTGTGGTATGTGTTCACGCTTGGAGGAACAGGAGGCATTGTTTGCACTCTTAGAAACAATTCCCCCTGTTCATCCAAGCGTGGACATATACCACACAAAAATGATACCAAATGATTTGGGATAAAAAAACTCTTTCATAAGATGTATATTAATTTACTGTTCATAAATCAGTTTTAAAATGATTAGCAATTTTCTAGGTGAAAACTTTTTTTTTACTCACACGGTATAGGAATATATACTCTGGCTTGCGTGCCCTAACCTAACAGTGGCGGCGATTTATTTTCATGACCGCCTACCGTTCAAAAGTCGTTTAAAAAATGCATTTTGGCGAGATCCCCATTGGTTGACGTGTTTGTTTGTTTGTTTGTTTTATTTTATTTCTGTGTTCATCAAGATAAAAATTCAAATTAAAAGTACTAACAATCGAACAATATCAAATACAATGAATAAAATGTTTACAAAAGTAATTAAACAGAAAATCATGTACAATTATATCATACAATAAACATGTACGAAACATACAAATAAGATAGGAAATTTATAGTAAATATTTTTCAATAAATTAGAGAGGTAATTCAGAACGCAGGAGACCACCGTCGTGAGCGGTCAGGCTAGAGATGTATGGCGGCCTTATAAAAAAGAGAAAGAATTGGCGACATAACTCTCTCGGGAAAACTGAGTGATCAAGTGGGTGCAGTGCAAGTGCAGCTGTAAAAAGCAGTTTCTTGATAAAGAATAAAATAAGTAACGGTTTTAATATACCAATTTAAAGAGTGGGAGCATACGATTGTATTATTTGTCGTTTAAGAATAGCTTTTAAGCAGAAGATGGTTAAAGAAGAGTTTATGTTGTCAGGAAAAATATTCTAAATGTCCGGGCCAGAATGTTTAACAGGTTTGTGTGTTATTGATAGTTTGGGATTTGTAAGATGGAAGTTTCCAGATGAGCGAGTAGGGTACGAATAAACAGAACTATTAAACCTAAACATGTTACCAAAGGATGGTGGAAGTTGATTATTGATGTACTTAAACGTAATGACTGCTACTTGAATAGTGTTCAAATCGAAAATGTTTGGTGTTTTAAGTTTATAGAATAAATGATCAGTGTGAGCTTAGAAATGCGAACCTGTACAAATACGTATGGCTTTCTTTTGCAGTTTAAAAATATAAATAATTTTTGTCGAACCACAATTTGCCCATACAATATTACAATATGTTATATACGGGAGAACTGGCGTATTATATAGCAGGACTAAGGTTGCATAGGGTAGAAGAAACTTTAGATTGGAGATTATTCCAATACTTTTGGAAATGCACATTTTAATGGTAAATGATCATTCCAAATCCAAGCTTCATTTACAAGTACTCCCAAAGACTTGTGTAAAATGTTTGTGCGAGTGCGGATACCATACCGTTTGTGCGCGATTCACCAAAGATCGTAACATTCAGGCAAATTTCTAGCGAAGATTAACAGACAGTTTAACAGATTTTCTGTGATGTTTTAACCAATCTTTGCTCAAGAAAAGGATAAGGTAAGCATTCTTTGTAGATTTTTATGTTAGTTCGGTATGTAAAAGATATATGGACTGCTTTAACATTCGAGACATGCATGGAAGAATCTATACTGGCTGTCGATGACGTTGCACCCTGCCATGACCCCTCGGCACGCATCTGGGTCATTTGCAGGATGCAACGTCCCCTTGAGCCTATATAAACAGCTATGCCTCTCATAGCAGTCAATATATCTATACTAATGAGCGGTCGTTGGTAAAATTACGTGTTAGGCAACATAAATGCATGGTCGAGTGTACGCTCTCAACCAATCGTTTGATTAGGATCCGCTTCAACATCTCACAATTTCCATTATTGCATCGATTTTTAGGTAGGCGATCCACAGTATATTGTGCGTGTAGAGGTAAATGCATGAACACCCTGTGTGAGTGAATGCATGAAAAGCATTGCGCATTGACGAGTATACAGGTAAGTGTGCATATCTCTCTGTGACGGAGCGCTAAAGTAAACCTATTAAACTTCGAGTTTATTTGTCAGCGATAAAAAATCAAAAAAAATCTTGAAATGAATTCTCTTTACATCAAATAATAAGGATCTAGGGGTTTGTTTGTATAAAACCAATGATGCTCATTTTCATTTGTTCATAACAGTATCTATCCACTCTTGTTGAGGCTGTTTATGCACCTATAGAAAAAAAAGTCGTCAGGCTTCGTCCGACAGATGTATACAGCCTCAAACCGAGTGCAGATTGATCATAGAATGAACTCATTCGCATGCATAATTTGTATAATATTGAACTCCGGAACATTTGAAATATTAGCATAATACTAACCGATAAGTTTGACACTGCAGGACTCAGTATCTGGAATAGAATCTTCAGGCAAAGAAATGGTCATCTGCTCAAGCTGATAGTTTTCCCCAAACAACGTTCTTCCTGCACAGAAACATTTTCAAAGAAAACGAAAGCAGTATTTTTACCTAAAGGGTGATCCACAGCTCCGCATCTACAGGAAAGGAGAAGGACTGTATTCATACCTGTACATTATAGGTAGAAAGTGTTCTAATAATCTAACCGAATTTTGCTCCCTCCGTCCTTTCAATTATAGGATTTCCCGGCAAATTTCGCGAGTTTGTCATTCGAATTAATTTACTTTGCATTTAAGTTAGCGCAGATCGGCTTTGCCATGCCAATTATCATTCAATTTCCTCGTTTTGGTATTCAATTTAGAATTTTGGTCGAAGGGTTTCGTAGATCTGTCATTTAATTTAGAAACTGCTCAACTAGTATTCAAATTAATCGTCACTTGTCGAGGCGTAATTTTTATCATGCAAATTAACACCTGTCATTCGTATTCGAATTATGTTTATTCAATTCAGGAATGTAAGGGGGAAAAAATGCAACATACGTTTACAGTTTTAAAAAAATGCAACTAAATGCAAGATTTGCCATTAGGGTCTTTTCTGTTATTACATTTATTCATTTTGAGAACAATGCATATGGGTGTAGTCAGACATTAAGTAAAGAAGGGGCAAAATCAAGGGATATGGCATTTCTGCACGGACATGTTCATATACCCCGGAAAAGTGGGGACACAAAAATACGTACCCCAGTCACAATATTGTACCATTCCTCCATAATGAAAAATATGATAAATTTATGATGAAACACCAGACAAACAACTTCCATACATGAACATTTACAAAAATATTGAGACCATCAAGTCCGTAATTGTAATTTTTTTTCCTTCTTAAAAATCAAACTTAAAGGATGATGAATATCAGATAAATCTAAAAGTATATAAAGTGTATAAATGCAAGAAAAGAAAATATGATGAAATACACATGGAAAAAAAATATTGAAAGAGAAAGAACTGATGAGCTATAAAAAGTGTGCAATCAACGAGAAATGTATATTGACCATCAGATTAAGTGCACAAAGTGCTAGTTTGAATGCTACAAATGATTTCGAATGCTAAAAGTACACCTTCGCGATGTCAGAAATCGTGTTGCGCCAAATCGGATGACCAAATAGCGAAAGAAGCACATTATTCATTAATTTGAATGAAACATACATATATTCTAACGAACACTTCATAGAATTGAAAACTAGAAAAAGGAATATAAACCCAAGATATATCTGACAGCACTAAAACCGTCGAATTTGAACGCAAGACAAATTAATTTAAATGACAAACTCGCGAATTTGACCGGAAAATCCTATATTACCGAAGAAGAAGAAAGGCCAGTCAGTCACTCAATAGTGTCTGACAGTGAAGTCTAGCAAGTAATCGGATTTCCTTGCATAACTTATATTAGGACTGGTAAAGTAGTTTAGGTCGATATTATACATTCTAGCTATACCCAACAAATTGTTGTAGGTGATTGGTACACTTTTCTCCTTCGGAAAATAGGTCCAGAAACAATTAATCTATGAGATATTTATACAGCTAACAAAATATGTTGTAAAACATGATATTTATCTGCAAAATGATGACTTGAAGCAATTCAACATTAAACCTGTGATTTCTTACAAATGTACTTTACCTTGGGCAAAGCTGTTATTTTGGGACGGTGTTGTGAGATAATCACTGAACGTCACTCTCCCAGGATTAAGGGTCACAGATCTACCTTTCCTCTTCATAACTCCTTGAGGCTGTTCACAAAGAACAACGAAAAAAGTTTAACCGCAAACTCAGCCATAAGATTACCAACTGTGCGGAGCTACAACCCATGGTGATCTGCCAAATATCACAATGACTGTTTACGTTTATAAATCATCAAAACCATATACATGGAATGGTACTGGTACATGAAGAGAGAAAATGTAATATTTATGATAATACAAACTCCAAAGGTTTGGATTGGGTTTATAAACTTTAAATTTAAAGTCCTCATAAAGAGCCTGTGGAAAAAGAGCAAGATTATATGCAAACCCTGAGCCAATAGTGATGGCATCCCCTACCAAGTACATTTATATCATTCAATGCCAAAAAGTTTTAAGACAGGAATATACATCTAAGCATCAACATCCTTAAATTAACAACATATTGAACGATTCATTATCACTGTTTCCGCATCTTTTACACCACATAATCCAGTAACAAATTAATCAACAGTCAACTTCCAATATTAGTGAAAACCCAAACTTCAATCAGGAACCAAACTCTATTAAAGCTAGAGGATATGTAACCTTAACCCTAACCCTATAGTTTGCAAAACCCAATGGCAACTCCATCTCTAAGAACCCTTTTATCTTTCCCCTATTTCAGACCACCATAATTTATCGTATAGCTATACGACAAGTACTTAAATTTGTCCTAGTCTTGACATCTTAAAGGGATAGCTGAGTTTTGATATAGAGGGCGCTACACACAATAATTTTGTTGTGAGATAATGAAAACATGAGTGTAAAAGCATACAATCGAAATAACAAAACCCTCTATGTTTGATCACAAACGGTTCAAAGACGGCTGAAATATCCGTAAATATAACCATTTGTGGGGCGCCACAAATATTCGATAATTTTGAACCAGCCGTTAAAAAACCGAAATGGCATCTTTTACGTTTGATTCCAGCCGATGCCTATTTTGGCTTTTTTGTTGGCTTTTTCGTGTTGGTTATAATAACCAGCTGGCCCGTGTTTTGTTATTATTAACTAATTAATTAATTAACGGTCATCTAATTTTGTTAAAGTAAAGCTGAATTGGTATGATCAGATTTAATCTAAATTTCACGTATTTTTGGGGTCTAAAATTACCTTCAAAGCCATTTCAGGTCCTAAAAGGGCTCTAGAAATGTCCGAAATAAGAATAAGAGCAATAACCATGCACTTTGAAGGCATTTGCGGTCTGAAGCAGAAACCCAACTATCACTTTAAAAGAAATGTCGTATAACCAAACGTTGTAGGGTGATATGCCTGTTCGAGTATCGTTTTGGACGAAAACCCAATAAAGAATCAGGATCCTACCTTAGTCTAAATGGTCGGCCTTCTCTTAGAATTGTCACACAATATTTCTCTGTGATATTATGATGTTATTTTCTTGTCTGTATGGTCTTGTCGCTCTACGATGATACTGTACCATTTTACGAGTTTCGTTTCAATTTCCTATATAGTTTGAACAATGTTAATTGACAAAAGGAACCTGGGGCAATTGTGACAGGAGGAAACACATTTTTCAATCAATATCATACATGTAAATATTTCTAAAAAGTATAAATTTGTACCACGACGAGAAGAGTTTTCCTGACGATGTCCCGCTTATTCACGCTTCCACCAGCAGTCACAGTGATTTGGAATTCCCCTACTTCCACAGGGCGTACGATGAAGGCTGCAGAGGCTGCCCGTCTAGATTCAACAAAAACGTGGCGAATGGTAGGATTTTCCGCTGTGCACAAGCCCTCTTCAACGGCGAAATTAACAGTGACCTGTGATAGGTGATTAAGATATGCCATAAGAAATATGGAAATGTTACAAGAAAAGAGTCGAAAGGTAAAAAAAGGTAGTTAAAAGACACACATTCTTACAAACACATAACCTTAATATAATTAGTGACCGAAACATGTTTGACCGAACATCAAAAAAAATAATTTCTTTGATTATACATTAACAATAAGATTTGTCAAATGTTTCACTAAGTTGTCCTTCACTTTTATAATCGGGGGACAGACATTTTCCCTCTCTTTTTCAAGAGCCTATAGCCCTACCCCTTTTTATTAAATTCAGTAAGTTAATCAGTCATCAATACCTTTCACGTGACTTGGATCTATATAATTTAAAGATGTATTGTGCAGAAAACTACATGTACAGTGCGTCCTAGAAAAAACGAAACCGTGAATTATCGATGTTTTAGCATAACTTAATCATAATTATAATTGATAAATGACACATATTTGGAAAGCTTAGACGAGAGAATTCGTGCATGACTGATTTTCAACGAAACGTTGTCAATTTTGCTTGTTGCTACGGCAGGGAGTCCGTGAAAACGAATTTGTTTGATAAAATTATGGAAATGCAAGCACTACTTTAAACAAATAGAACTTTGTCATCCCTTGCTCATTTTTCGTGATTGAGATGTCATATAAAAGGGCAGAAACTCAGCTTTCTAGAAATGTGATTTTCTCTTTGAAATTCAGATACCGTTCGCCAAATGACTTTTTGGTTTCCTCTCTTCAAATTGATTGTTATCACTCATGCGTGAAATATATGCATCATATGGGTTGCATTAACTGAAAGAAGAGGATCCAAGCTTTCCAAATATGTGTCATTTATTGATTATAAATGTGACTAAGTTATGATAAAAACATCGATAATTCTCTGTTTCGTTTTTTCTGAGACGCACTGTATAATGAACAACGCAATTAATATATTCTTGTTGATATTATATAGATATTGACTGGTAGGAAGTGTAATACAACAATTTTTTTGACTGCTGAAGGGGGCTTTATTTTTCCGAAGTGTGCCGCTCCGAGGCCAAATATGATCACGAGAGAAAATACAACTCCCTTGCGGTAAAAGATATATACATTACACCCTATCCAGTTAGTTATTTAATGTTGGATAGCCTTGATGATATTGCGTTTTAAAATTCAGGATAATTACGATCTCATGCATTGTTCCTTGAAGACAATACAAATGATTAGAATGCCAAGGAATCGGGCAATGAATAAATGCATCATTCTTTCCCACCTTCAAAAGTGATAACCCACGGATGAAACTAAAAGCGAGGATGCACAGCTGAGATGCACATAATCATATCACTAGCAAGTACAAGCTTAAGATATGCCGAAATGCATGAATTTGCAAATGACAATATGCACACTGAGATGTGCATTGAACAGTTTGGGTACGCCTTTATACCATGATATGTCATTCAATGCAAATGACGACCCCCATGACCATGTGATTCTTGGCATGTTGATCGGGTTCGTTTCTTACATGTTTTTTCTCAACTTTATATTCACATTGTCGACCTGTTTTTAAAACAAATAAATGTACATCTTTTTAAGCTCATGTATTAGCAATATGTACGGCACTCGGTTGAATCACAATGAACCAGACAATGAACTCGACAAGTCTTGGTCAATATCTAATTGTAACTTGACCTGCGTGCATAATTCTCAAAAATAAATTGTTTGTGTACTAATGTATCATGTAAACGATAAGGGAATGAACATTAAGTGCTAAATAATGCACAAACCTCAAAATCACTGAAACCATAGTTGAAGATGGTGGCGATGACTTGCGTCTGTTCGAGCCTGACAACTGAGTAGGGAAGGTGGAGCTGGATGAAGAAATCCTGGAACACACTCACCGGCGTTTCAGAAATACACATTCCTTGAGTAGGTGAAAAACTGACAGCTGTCAAATGCCAATCCGTCATACTACTTGAAGTGAAGACCTGGTATACGTACGGACTACCATCTTCACTGGAAATGAGAATTTAAAATACAAATGAGAAAACTAGATGGATGTTCAACTGCACGCAGTCGAAATGATGCCATAGAGCGATTTTACAAACCAAAAGTCAAAACAGAGGCAATTTTAAAAATTCAAGTTTGATTGTAATCCATTAACAGGTTCTCAGAATATCGTGATTAAAAGCTATTTTTCATATACATGTACACGTATGACCCGTTGAACTTTGACCTCATGACCCAAAAATCTAATCAATTCATTGGCTCTGCAAGATGCATACATGTCCCGAGTTTGATAGTAATCCATTCGTCACTATTGACAATGAGTAATTTCAAGTTCGGTGTTGAAAGCTGGTGTTGGTGGTGTGAGAACACCAACACCAGCTACAACACCGAACTTGAAATCACGCTGGTATTGAGGTTGACCTCGGAAAATATGACGCATTTCCGGTAGTCTGTGTTGAGGGCTGATGTTTTTTTTGTTTTTATAGGTTTTTATTCATTTCTCTCATAAAGAAAAGTTTTACATAATTTATAACATTGTATACAAACTAACAAAATAATTTTAACATAGGTCTTAATAAATTTACAAATGAACTTTTACATTTACATACAAGGTTCCAACTAAAGTTATACATTTACAGATCAAAAATATTCACATAAACAAGATTATATTTTCAAAAAAAAAAAAAAAAAAACGCATATAAAGTTTGTACTATTTTCTCGACCAGTTTGATTATAAATCTCAAATTATTCCTTTTCCACAATATTCTGTTTTCTTCTTAAATTTCCTTTAGAGACAGAAAAAAATTATATATATCAAAAGAGAAAGAGCTAGAAAACACATACTACCCCCCGCCCCACACAACATTTAAACATATAACAAGTACAACAGTATACAAAACACACACCACCATAGAACGAACAAACAAACAAAAGAAAAAGAAAAAGAAAAGAAGAGAAAAAAGGAAAGAAGAAACAAAATTGAAGCAAAGGTAGAGAAGAGAGGAGGGTCTGGAAGTTGTATTTTGAGAAAATTTAAAACAGAAAACATTCATTCTAAAGTTTCCAAAGCTTCCCATTTCCTTAAATGAATTGAAAGTTCGTCTCTTTCCAATGAAAGTTGTTTTCTCTTCATTTCTATTTTCCAATAATCTATATTCTATTTCTTTTGCTTTTGGAGGGTTTCCCTTAACTCTACTGTGGAAAATCATATATTTAATCAAAATCAAAATGTGGTTCAATAATTGCTCTGTTTTTAAAGTAGTGTCATCTATTCCTAAATGAATTTCTTTCCAGGATAATTTCTTCAGAATTGGTAAATTAAGTCTATCTGCACATTCCCACCCAGACTTCCTTTTTGTATTACATTCAAAGAATACATGTTGATAAATTTCTTCAAAATTTTTGCAAAATGAGCACAACCCATTTTCATGGAACCTGAATCTATGTAAATGATGATTTGTATATAAAATAGTATGCAATAGTTTGAACTGAAATTCTCGCAGTTTACTACTTAATGTACACATCCTTGGTTGAACAAATATCTTTTTCTACTTCTTTTCTTGAAATATTATGAAGTGACATTTAATTGCCGCCTGCCGAGTTTGTTTCTACATTCTTTTTAATTTGACTCTTATATACCATTTTAGCAGTTAAATTTTCAAATGTAAACACTTTCTTTGAGAAAATAAATTCTATACTAAAGCCAGTGTGAATTGACTTTCATAAAGGTTGAACATTTTGTTTCCATTCATACGGGGCTACTTTATAAATTTGGTTTACTTTATCAATTTCCATTCTGCTCAAACCTAACATTATAAAATGAGCTTCAGGTTTCAATTCTCCATTTTCATCACAGATGTGATGAAGTCGATATATTTTGTTTTTAAACAAAGTTTCCTCAAATAAGGTTTGACCTTCTAGTTGAATAAAATTATTATTATACAATATTTCATTCCCTCTGTATCTCTCTTCTGTTTTGACATATTCTTTCATATCTATCATTGCTTTCAGAAGATTCTGATAAAAGGAAGGTAACATGAGTTTCACTAGATCTCTCCAATAATTGCAATAAAATATTGAATTACCTCCTATCGGTCTCATTAAATATTTAAAGTATTGTTTCCATTTGATATCATAAGTTCCCCGTTACAAGCCTTTTATCCACATTATTCTTTGTGCTTTAACAAACAACCTAAAATTCATCATTTTGAGCCCACCCTGCTGATAGTCTAAAATCATTGTACTTCTTTTAATTTTATCTTTACCTCTCCACAAGAAATCAAAACATATTACTTCCATTTCTTTGTATACCCACTCTGGAACTAGCATTAGTGATGTTACATATGTAAATTTAGAATATCCATATACTGTCATCAATTGAATTTTACCCTTTAAAGTTAAGTCACGCTGTTTCCACCACGTCAGTAGTTTTTTAATTTTGCTCAATATTTCCTTATAATTCATTTTTTCCTTGATATCTACATGTACTGAAAAATAAACACCTAATATTTTAACAACATCTACAAGCTTCCCAAACGGAAATGTATGATTAGACAGCTGTGGGCCCAGGGGCAGAATATATGTCTTATCTTTGTTTAACTTTAATCCTGATATTTTACAAAAACCTTCTAAAACATGTTCTATTTCCTTAACTGAACTCATATCTTTGATGAAGAGTGTTATATCATCAGCATACAATACTTGCTTTATTTCTGTATTTCCAAAACAAATTCCTTTTACCAATTGATTATTTCTAATCATATGAGCTAAAATTTCAATGCATAAAATAAATAAATATGGAGATAATGGGTCTCCTTGTCTAATTCCTTTTTAACCTTAAAATAACCCGTTGATGTGTATCCATTCATAACACAACTTTCAGTTTTAGTATAAAGTATATTCACTCATTTACAAAACAATGGTCCAAACCCTAATGAATTTAAGACTTTGTATAGAAAAAAATGGGAAACGGAGTCAAATGCCTCTTCAAAATCTAAGGCCATCAACAAATCATTTTCCCTATAAAAAGAAGTATGAAAAATCATGTCATCTAATATTCTTATGGCTTCTCCAATGTTCCTATTCTTAACATAGCCAAGTTGATCAGAAGCTACAATATCAGGTAAAATTTCTTGCCATCTCTTTGAAAGTATCTTTGTTAAATTTTTATAATCCACATTTAATAGAGAAATCGGTCTGTAATTCTTAATAAAGTCTTAATCAAGGTGATAACCGCTTGTCTCTGAGAGGCTGATAGTTCTCCATGTTTAAAAGCTTCATTAAAAGATGCAAGGACTAGATCTCCAATTACCGGCCAAAATTTTAGATAAAACTCTACACTTAAGCCATCATTTCCTGGTGATTTATTCAATTTCATATTTTTTAATATTTCTATACATTCCCTTTCTACTATCTTTTCTTCACCTAAACCCCTTAAGGTCTCGTTCAATTTTGGTAAGTTACTAGGGAAAAGATCTAAACATCCGTCTAGTACAACTTCTATTTTGTTTATACAACTGACTGTAAAACTGTTTTATTTCCTCTACAATTTCTTTTTCCTCAGTAACAATCTTTCCGTTTACGTTTAATTTCTGTACTTTTCTTTCTATTTGCTTCCATGAGCTGTTTAAACAATGCTGTATTCTTCTCTCCACATTCATACCATGAGGCCCTTTATCGTATTTTTAAACCCTCATTAATATAGTCATAAAATACTCTTAGTTGTTGTTTCTTAATTTTCAATTGTTCAAGGATATCTTTATAACGTACTTTATTAATTGATAGTAAATTATCTTCCAAGTCTTCAATTTCTTTTTCTAACTTTTTTTTCCCTTCCTGTCCCTTGCCCTTTTCTTTGAAAATTTAGTTGTTAACCTACGTATTTCCATTTTGATGTAGTCCCATAATACTCTCGTCTTTTATCTCAGATAACATTTTGTTCTTTAAAGTCTGTATTTCTTCCTTCATCTTTAAAACATAGTCTCTATCATTAACCAAGCTATTATTGAACTTCCAATAACCTCTTTTACCCTGAAATGTTCCAGATGTTCTCTCATGCAGAACCGAATTAACAGCTGAATGGTCAGGAGCTAAGGAGGGAATAATGTCACATTTAGATGTTATCTGTTCTAAATTCTCTGATATAATGAAATAATCCAACGGCTTTGCATAAATGGATTCCCTTGTCTATATGTATATTGTTTTTTATCTTTATTTTTTATTATCCATACATCTCTTAATTTAAATTCATCCATGAATTCTTCTAATTTGCTACTGAATTTTGATTGCTTCTTTGAAACTTGTCCAAAGTAATCTAAGTTCCTGTCTCTAATAACATTAAAATCACCTCCAAGAACTACTGGGTTACCTTCTGGATTGTTTCTATACAACAACTCACTTAAATCCATAAAACATTTTATTTGATCCCCTTCGTTATTCCCAGTAGGAAAATAAACATTTCCTAGCAACATCTTCTGACCTTGTATATTACATCTAATCAAAACATATCTTCCATTTATGTATGCACAAGTGTCACTAATTTCAATGTCTAACTTACTATTTATTTATACCAGAACTCCTCTACTGTGACTTGTACCATGACTAAAGATACATTTCCCGCCCACTCCAGTTGCCATTTCTTTTCGATATCAGGTGTACTATATGTTTCTCGTAAGTATATTATATCTATAGACTTTGTCCTAAACCAATTAAACATTTTTCTCGTTTGCTTCTATCTGTAATTTCCCTTACGTTTAGTGTGAGATAGTTACATGAAACAAATTCCCTTTATTATCCATCTTTTTTCTTTTGAAATAAACCCATATCTATATATGAGCAGGGACACTCTATAAATTCCGACCTTGCAGATAAAGGGATCAACTTTTCGAAAATTAATATTTTTAATAAAACAACCTCACGACCCTCTCCCCTACGGCCCTACCAGAAAGGAAACTAAGAAAGAAAAAGGATATGTACAAGTACATGAATCTACTACAAATATTCGAGAACATACATTTGAAGAAAAAAAAAAAAGGAAAGAAAAAGAAAAGAACACAAAAAACATAAGACGACAACATGAAACAGACAAACAACAGAGTTCGCATGGCGAATCTTACATGATGACTAACCAGACTGCCTTTGCAAACGTTGCATGACAGTCCCCTCCTCCCCTTCTCCTCTCTCCCCCAATTCAGCTTTCCAGACATGATACTGGTCAACTACTTAATGTAGATGTAGTTTTCTAGTTTTATACATATCGTATTCCTTTCCTACTTATTTGTCATACAGCCTGCAATTAAAAATTATGCACTGTCTGACCCTTCTTTCTACGTTTCCCAGTTCACAAAACAAATATCTTCCTGCAGATCTACTACATCATGGTCTTTTTCCATGTTTAAGATCAATCAAAATAAAGGATAAACCACCCTCTATGCTAGATCTCAATCTCAATCCAACACACTGTTCTATCCTGCCTAGTATACAACTTGCAATTCAAACTACCGTATGCACTATCTCACCTCTATGTAAATTCCCGTTAATAAAACAAATGACTTCCTGCATATCCACTGCAACTACATCAATGGTCTTTTTCATGTGTGAGTGCAACAAAAGAAGGGTTAAAACCCCCATGAATAAATACTCATATGTCCAACCCAGCATCGTCACCCCTTCATTATGTATTTTGACCTATCTCAATACAACCTGTTCTATGTGTACAGCTTGCATGCGCCATCTCACCTCCTCCTACCTTCCCCAGTTCACAAAACTCCCTTTCTTATTTCATATGAATGGACCAGCACCCGGCAACCTTTCTTTAAGATTTCTTCAAGAAATTCCAATAAAACAGATGCCATCCCCTTCAAAAGATTTGATTTTGTTGTCAATCTAAGTATTATGCATATGATATGAACATATTTAGCCTGTCCACTGTAGTAGTCGAATATGTTGTTTAAAGGAACTTTGTTCTCTCTCTCCCGGAGTCATTCGCATTTCTATCTTCAACATGCTTCCTGTTACTCTCAACATCTTGAACCAGTTTTGAATTTCACTAGTTATAAAGGCACATTTAATTATTTTCTTCAAAGGAGGAGTTTCTTCTTTCATATCAAATATCGTCTTCTGCAGGTTAAACACTCATTAAATGTCATGTTTTTCTTCTCATTTTGAATCAGTTATCAAACAGCCTGAATACAAAGTCTCCTTTCAAATGTGCAGTTTTTAAACTACCAACCGCAGTAACTAAAAAAAAAAAAATAACAGAAAAACAAAGGCAATAATTCTTCTTTCAATGTGAAGGCTGAAGGTGCAAATTATCTAGATCCTTGATGAATAATTCATATTATCAAAAATCATTTTCTTTTCTTTTCTATTTAACCCCGCTTAACCCATTAGGTAACTCTAACTGGTTTTTCCGTTTATATGCAACATAAAAGAACCAAGGTGTAATTCTTACACAGGCCAGCAAGAAAGTATTATGTCATGTGCTTTCTTTTCTCTTCTTGAAAAATACCAAATCATTTTTCCTTAAAGTGACTTGGTAACATTGTTGAAGGTTGATGAAAAAAATTGCTTAATTTTTGTATAAAATGTTACTTACTATATTCCTTCTACTGTACTTACCCTCTGACAGGCAAAAAATCCTGAAAAAATTCTCAAACCACGAAGATATCTATGGTTTTCTTTGAAGGCGTCGATGTGACGCACCCTCTAACAGTGATTAACAGTAAATTCTCCCAACCATTTTTGAATTTTCCCAACCGTTTTTCCATGAAAAAAAGACATAAAACAGGCTATAAAAAATCTGTCAACACTTAGATGTGTGGAATGGAATGTAGAGCCATTTTATTGCTTTGTGAGATTTCCATTCACCTAAAATGTTATTAAATTGTTCTATAGATCTAGATCTAGACCTAGTTGGGAGAATTAAGGAATCGATCAGATCAGTTTTTCCCAATTTGTACCATGAATAATGGTCCGTTTTCACTCAAATTTTCAGATTATCTTTAATTATACATCTAGCATTGAAGTCACTACCTTAGAACCACTATCTCTCATCTGGACAATGTAAGTCCCTTTAAAGGTACTATGTCCCTTTTGCAGCCAACCTCAAAGTCTGTAGAACTTTTGCAGGAATTATGAATATGTCATGTATGTCCTATCTGTGAAATTTAAACGTTATCAGTGTCCTAATATTCAAATTATGCAAGGAAACCCGTTTACTTGCTAGACTTCACTGTCAGACACTATTGAGTGACTTATTGGCTTTTTTCTTCTTTGGTAATAAAAAAAATAAACTATGCTGTAAAGTGTACATGAGAATTTGTGTAAATTAATAACCCACTTCTTGTGATGGCCAAAATTAAATTGATTGAATCTTTGCACAGCATAAAACGTTTGACCATTCGGTACATTGGTCTGAAAATAAAGACTATTACTTATTGGCTCTATAGCTCCTAAGTCGATTTGACAACTAATAGTAGGTATAGCACACCAAATAAGTACAACAAACACATGTTATTTGATGATTGCAAATGATCAAGCTTTATAAAAGGTTCGAAAAACAAAAAACAGAATTGAAATCGGTCAATGCGTTGTGATTTTATACCATTTTTTTTTAAATCTCAAAATTACCGAAAAACCTGCCAGAAATTGTCAAATTGGCAAAAATGGCAAAATTCGACAAAGTTAACAACTTAATTCATAACTTTATCGGACACAAATAAAAAATTAAATTATCAGACACTAAAATATCATCTTTGTGGTAAAAAATACAAAAAAGAAAATTCATATATCTATTACCGTTTTGGAAACAGAAGCCAACAAAATAAGTCACATTTGCCATTTTTGCGAATCTGCCGATATGAAAAAGTTGTGAAAATAACTAAGTCCTCCTAATTAATATGCGCAAATGTAATCAAATCAAAACCGAACATGATACATCAGTGAAACCTATGTAAATCAGACAGGTATGTAAATATATTTTATTTGAAATTTAAAAAAAATCATGAATATTCATCAAATATGCAAACTAGGTCATTTCAGCTAATCATATATTCGCGCACTCATTATGCAAATTAGGAAAGCAAAATTTTCATTTTGGCATTTTTTTAATCATATATTCATAGATCATATTTACACCAAATATTAACCTTAAATTCCAAATATTTTTGCAATGCCAATGAAATAGTGCGATGGAGATTACTTGGATCACCGTTACAGCTATTTCCTCATGTGTTTCACAAATTATTCAGAAAAACCGATCATATGATAAGAATTTGCAGATTTTCAGCTACAGTCACAGTATATTTTTTATTTTTAAAAGATGTCAGATTTGAGGATTTATGACGTTTTTCCGAGAAACCATTCAACAGGCCATAAACCTCCACTTCAACAGGCCATAACATTCCACAAAGACTAAATTTTAAAGTAAAAACAAATTTGGTGACGCCAGTATAGTTGTGGCTATTTTGAGTGTAAATAACAAATTGATTCAATGAGTGAAACACATGAGGATATTGCATTTTTGTAGGGGAGTTTTATACATTGAGGTGCATTTTCAGCACGCAGAATAACAACAGTGCAAGTCAATGGGCGATCAGCGGGCCATATCACACATGGCTGAAAAGACAATATTCTAATTAAATATTAAACATATTTCCCACATGCCTATAACAATGAAACTACACAGAATTGTAATTAAAGGTATGCTTGAAATATATGTGAAATGAAAATTTGAAAATATTGTTTAGTTTTTTTAAAATAAATTTACAAAAATTGCTATTTCTACCAACTGACTGCTGTTGTGTGTGTGTGTGTTCGCGGGGCAGACTATGTGCACAGGCAGTGTGATCACCCTACTAATAGTCGTTATTTTCCCACTTGAAAACATTTTCAAGCCCCACCTGTTTTAGGGAAGTTCTAGATTAATTTTATCTTTCCAATGCCGTTGGAATTTAACCTTTAATTTTTTTGGCCTGCAAATGGGACATAGTACCTTTAATGTCAGTTCTCAGCTACTTCTTCTTCTCTTCAAACGTTGGTTTTTGTTTTTTTCCTTTCCTTTCCCTGAAGAATACTTCAATACTTTGTATCTCTCTGCTTCTTGTCCGATCTGATTTCTCACTTTCATTGCAGTTTCAGATAGTTGGCTGTTCAAATCTTTAGGCTGATTTTATTTATCGTTAATAATGTCTGTTCTCCTTCTGTTTCTCTCTTTCATCCCCCTTCAGATCATAATGGCTGCTCAAATAATTCTTAATAATAGATTATACTTATCTACAGGTTCCTGGTTAAAAGAGTTATAAATTTAAAGATTTAAAAGGAAGTTGCATTTCTTGACTTCAATAAGTTTTTAGTGTCAATACTGAAAGTCAATATATGCAACTTTCTCCTAAATCTATACATTTGTAACTCTGGAATGTTTTTACAATCCACGGCAAGCCGCCTGGTAGGGAAAATCGTACGGGGCCCTGTGTATATGTGACCTAGGCATTACCGTGCCACATCTGAACGAGCCTTTTAACCGAAAGCCTTCTGCCGGAACCAAATGTCCCCTGTATCAATGCTATACAAGAGGATTCAGTAGTCAGCATGTTAAAACGAGAAATATCGCAGTCTCTATTGCTGCGCAATGCGAATGTATCCCCCGGCAGCGTCATTTTTTTTCTGCGGCACAGATTGGGGCTTTAAAAAAAAAAGAGGTCTTGATTTAACCCTAACCCTAACCCTAACCCTTAACTTTCCCATAGGCTCAAAACGCACCTAACCACAATCTGTGCCACAGAAAGAAAAAAAACGCCCCCCGGCACTGGCAGCGATTTTTATGTCATCCTTATGTTCGAAGGAGGGACAAAGATCCCCTCTCCCCTCCCTTAAACAAAATGATGACGTAGAGATTGCCACTAGGACTATTGTCAAGACTAGGAACAGCATCACCATAATAATATGTGTGTAGTTTAGAGTATAACGCATCTCTATAGAAAATTTGAAAGAAATGTGTAAAGAAATGTGACCTGCATAGCGACACAGGATATCCCCTAAAGTACGACCTTTTATCATATAACAGACGAAACACAGGTGGCAGCATCACAAAACACTTAAAGATGTGTAGCTTTTACTAAGAAACACTTCGATCCATACAAAATTTGAACGAAATCCGTTAAGAAATGTGGCAGTTATAGAGCGCATAAAAGACTTATGACCTTTGACCCTATAAAGGACGGAACAATGAGGGTAGCATTTTATTTTGTGGCATGGTTTACACAATGTAATAAATAAATCAATCAATAAATTACTTTAATTATAAAGGAATTACAAAAATAATATGATTACTCAAAAAATCAAAAAAATCAATACAAATGTACTCTACATGTGCTTTATGGTCAGTAAATCTACATACTGTAAACCAAATTCGTATCTTCACCCCTGAGCCAGAGGCTACATACAAACCAATATATAAGCCTAACCTAAAACCCAGTTGCAACCCCAACCCTATATCTTCGACAAAATGTTGCCAGAGCAAATGTACATGTAAAAGCACAATTTATACACATCATAATGGCAAGCATCAAGACTGGCCCTATTTCATTCCTCTCGGGTACCAGCTGCACACATCCACAAGATGGACAGGCTAGGTGTTTGGGGGAAGGAACTACGGGTTCTACTTCTTAATAATTCAAACTTGCATCATGTAAACACGACAATGACAATGGACCAGTTTATCATACTTATAGTTCAGAAGCAGAGGGGGATTGGGAAGGAGAGGCAGATGAATATGTCAAACTTACGGCATGGAAACGACGTCGAAAAACCAAGTCTCTCTGAAGTCGTCTCGCACTCTCACACCATCAGTCTGAAGACCCCCACCCCCACTTGATCTTCGCAACCTTGGTTTATCAGCTAAACAGTTTACTAGATAAGTCGGATCATACAGACACTGTTGATCTGTAGGCAAATTCATAGAAAAATAAACAGGTAATTTTACTTCTTTTATAGATTGAAAATAGAAATATGAAGAAACAAAAAATAACAAACAACACATTACTTATTGTACATGTATGTGGTTTACGATACACTTTAACCCATTGTAGGCCAAAATATCTTGTGAAAAATATCATATACATGAATTTGTATGGGTATGGAATTGATTTTTAGCTTTGTTTCACTTTTAATTCTGTGTAGCTGGTAAACTTTATTGCCAGGATATAGACTTAATACAAGTTACAGTTCCTGCTTTAAAGGCCCGGTCACACAGAGGGGACGCATGGGGGGCGCACGGCCGGCGCATTGATAATCGGAAAAGGCCGTGATTTCGACTTCTGTCAGGATTTGGGAGAATCTAGCGAGCCGACACCAAATGCATAGCGTGTTGCTAGCGCGCTGCGCGTATACAGGGCGTGTGCTCCACGCATGTCCGGCGTTGGTCTAGCGCGCTTCGCGCATGTCTGACGTGCCTTTGGCGTGTACATCATGCGCCGAGCTCCGCGCACACTTTTGAACATGCTCAAAAAATCCCGACGCACACAGCGAATGACGACGAATGCATAGCGTTGGTCCAGCGCTATGCATTCGTCGTCATTCGCTGTGTGCGTCGGTTTTTTTTTGAGCATGTTCAAAAGTGTTCAAAAATTGTCAGCTCGTTAGCTTTTCCAAAATCATGACAAAAGTTAGGCACACGGTCTTTTCCGATTTCCATTGCGCGGGCCGTGCGTCGTAGAACGCGGTGCATGCGTGGACCATTCGTCCAGCGCGCTAGCAACACACTGTGCATTCGTGGAAGTTGTTATCATGTGCGCTCTGTGTACGGTCTGTATGCGCACTGTATGCGCCCTGTATGCGCTCAGCACGCTAGCAACACGCTATGCATTTGGTGTCAGCTCGCTGTAGCTTCGACAAAAGTTTGGCGCACGACAACGCACTGGCCAAAATTGCAAATTTTCCATGCGCCGGCCGTGCGTCGCCCATGCGTCCCCTCTGTGTGAGCGGGCCTTAAGGAAGACAAATGTAATTTTCAAATACAAATGGTATAAACACTTGAATTCCTAGATAGGATTTTCCACCAAAAAGTTAGGTACCAGTACACAGACGGCTTCAACAGGGAAATTATGTTCACCTTTACTTTATTGTGGATTCATAAGTAGAATTCGATGCTTAAAATGATGCCACCGACTGATTTGTGAAAATCTGTGCCCACAGTTCCCAAATCTTATGTTTTAAGGGACCCACTATTGTTTGTATCGTGCATTTGAGAAGAATTTCTTAAGCTGAAAATTAATGTTTGGTGTAAAATGTTTGGTGTGAAACCCACTATGAACAATAAAATGGTATTAAGACCCACAGAAGACAAAAGAATCAGGTACCCTATACAGTCAAAAGTGCTGCTCTAAACTATTTTCTGGGGGTTTAGAGATTACATTGTGGACATTAGGCTTTGATGGCCAAATAGGTCTCACTTACATAAAATTGTATTTGAAGAGCCAAAATGTATTACATCTGACATAGTTATATTTTCTTTACAAAGACATTTATAAGTGTGTTATAGAAAAGGTAGTTGTTAATACTTAATTTAACCATATTACATTGTGCTGAACCCTTTAATGATATTCATGGATACAAATAACTATTCACCATGGGTACCTACGTAAACCTTAAGCATCACAATGCTTAAGGCTGGGCCCCACACTAACTTTTTTGGAAGGCTGTCCGGATTTCAATTTTTAGAGTCTGAATGTAAAAACCCATTTAAAAGTTTTAAATTTGGGGGGTTCCAGACTAAAGTTTTGGGCGTCCATGTGTCCTGGGCGCGTGTTAGTGTCGAGCCCTGCGTATGGTCCAATTTATTGATGAAATCGTATATATGGGCCCAGGCGCGTACACAAGGGGATGGTTTTGGGGGTCGACCCCCCCCCCTCAACTTTGTTTTATGTGTGTGTTTCGGAAGAAACCCCCCTCACTTTTTTTTTAAGTGTAAAAAAAAGCCGGGTGAAAAAACCCGACGCTACTCCGAATGAGACCCGTGATGCCTTAAAAACAGAAACCGTTCCTGTTCATGTTGCTATGACAGCACGGGTCATTTTCGCGAAGAATCCAACTATGTGTAGTGCCGGTATGACCGCGTAGAATGTTACCCGCACCGATCGTCCGCCTTTTAGAGATCGATCGAGAGCGGACGATCGGTGCGGATTTTATCCGCGCAGAATGTCCGTGTCGGACATTCCGTGCGCGCCTCAAATGTCCGACGGACAATCTGTGCGGAAGAGGTCTCGCACCAATAGTCCGCCTGTCGCACCGAATGTCCGTACTCTAGTCCACACGTATATTCAATACAAGTATAAATATTAATGAATGAAACGACTGGATAACCCACATTCAGCTTTGCCAGCTAGCTAGGGATGACACTACAGGTCTTCCCGGCGCGTATCAAGGGGGGGGGGGGGGCCTTGACCCCCCCCCCCTCAGCAAAAGAGAGAGAGAGAGAGAGAGAAGGAAGAAGAAGAAGAAAAAGGGAAAAGAAGAAGATCGGGGGGGGGGTAAAAAGGCTTTGCCTCCCAGGCTGTTGCCCCCCCAGCAAAAAGAAAGAGAGAAGGAAGAGAAGGGAAAGAAAAAAGGGAAAAGAGGAGATAAAGGGAAGAAAAGAAGGGGGATATCAGTTGCAGTTTTCCCGCCAACAAGTTGGGAATTGGGGGGGGGGGGGGGCAAATGGCCCTTGTCCCCCCCCCCCCTTCTACAGCAAACTTAAAAGAGAGAGAAAAGAAGAGAAGGGGGAAGGGGAAGGGAAAGAAAAGAAAGGTACGGAGATCAATTGTGATTTTTCCCACCAACGCGGTGTGGATCGGGGGCGAAATGCCTTCGCCTGCCCTCCCCTGGCCCCTCAGCAAACACAAAGAGAGAGATAGAGAAGGAAGGAAAAGAAGGGAAAGGGAAAGAAGAGAGAAGAGGAAAGGAAGAAGAAAAGAAAAAGGGGTCCGACAGGGCTTTGCCGCCCATGCTGTTGCCTCCCCCCCCCCCTCCCGCAAAACAAGAGAGAAGGAAGGAAAGAGAAAGAAACAAAAGAAGAAAAGAAAAGAAGGGATATCAGTTGCAATTTTCCTGCAAACAAGATGTGGATCGCGGAGAAAGGCCTTTGCCTCTGCCCCCCCCCCCCCCCTCCCCGACCACCCCCATCCCCTCCCCGCCAAAAAAAGAGAGAGAAAGAATGGAAAGGGAAAGAGGAGAGCCAAAATGGAACACAAAAGAGGAAGAAGAAAAGAAAAGGGTGAAAAGAGGCAGAGATCAGTTAGTGTTGCGATTAATCCCACCAACATCGTGTGGATCGGGGGGAGGGGGCGAAAAGCCCCTGCCTCCCTCAGCAAACTTAAATGAGAGAGAGAGAGAGTGAAGTAAGGGAAGGGAAAGGGGGGAAAAAGAGGAAGAAAAAAGGTAGGGGAGATCAGTTGCAATTTGTCCCGATTTGTACCCCTCCCCCCCCCCCCCCCCCCCTCAGCAAAGAGAGAGGGAGAGAGAGAGAGAGAGAGAGAGAGAAGGAGAAGGGAAGGGAAAGGGAAAGAGGAGAGAAAGGGACAGAAAACAAAGAGGAAGAAAAGAAAAGGAATTAAGGAAGATCTGTTGCGATTTTCATTGGTTCTTCTATCATCATTGTACAACTATCATTGTACAAATGTATTTATATATTCATTTATTTATTCCTGTTTGATAACAAAAATATGAATATAAACTCACAACAGCAACAAAATTAAATGTAGAAGGAAACTATCTTGCTCGGAGCATAATCGTACATGCTGGGAGCAAGAAGCGCAAAAATGATCATGCATTTGCATGTACATGTAAGTGTATCATTAATATCATTAATATTGTTTAATTACATCTTGTGAAATAGTATGCATTCAAGCTTTTGGGATTTTTTTTTTGGTGTATTTGTATGAAAGAAAGCATTTTGAGCTTATAATGCACATGTTGCAATTTCAGGTGCAACTTAGTGTTCAAATATAGGTTACGCACGGCCAGGCATTATGTAGGAAATCTTCAAATGTTAATCAGGTATATGACTAAATTACTTGTCTGTTGCCTTACGAAAATAATTATATTATAACAAATCATATTGAGTCGCAAAACAATCATTGTGTTGAAAGGAAAAAAACATATTTGATGAAATTCGAAATTCCCAAATAACCAATACGATTGGAGAGCGAGTACTCGTTTTGTTTTTCTTCAAAAATTACTCAACTATAAATAGCTGGCCCAAATACTTGAGCCTCTCACAAAACGCAAGTATAGGCCTGATGTGTCGTCAGAAGCGTCGCTAGACCTTTTTCAGTGGGGAGGGGGGGGCGGTATAGAGGCCAACGATTACCGACAAAACAAGCCACCAATTACCGACAAAGTTAAATGTCCCAATATCTACAAATGTAACCCTATATAAACCAAAGGCTAAATTGTTATGCGCAAATGGTCATTTTCGTCGACGACATAAATATACAAATTATTTCGTCAACTTACGTAAGCATCATAGCTATATATTTTAATGCAGGCGCGTAGGTAGGATCTTATTTAAGGGAGGGGCGGTATTGAGCAAGCGAATCACTTAAAGAGCACGCAAAGCGCTCCCTAGGTGGTGTAGGGGGTGGGTGAAAGGCCTCCCGCGCGAAGCGCGGTAGCTTAGACGTTTCATTAAAAAAAATCGTTCTCAAGTTATTCCTTGTTATTTTTTCTTCTCCTTCAAGGAGAGTTTCTTCTTCTTCCCATTTGGAACAGTTTAAGAACTGTATGAGCTGAAAAGTTTGGACTGAACTTTCATGCCACATGTGTGTATAGTTCCATATACACATTTCTGTGTGAAATGCATATGACTTCCAGCATATCAAGTACATTCTTATCCATTCAATGATTCTAAAACCGCACAGTATATGCTGCTTCTGATGTACATGAACATGTATTACATAATAAATCTTTCCTAATGGCTTCCACACTGTTTCTTTTACAATGCATTCACTTGACTGAACTTAATTTTATCTTTAAAAGAATATATCCCTTACCCCTGTCAATGGACCTCTTCTTTCTTGTAGGTTCATCCACGCATTCAATCTCTGTGATCATTGATACAAAATATAAAACCGGAATTAAAATTTCAATATAAACAAAAAATAATAATAAATAACATGTCCGTATCAACAATTTATACCTTTTGAAGGCAATAAATCATATAATGGCAAACTGAATATCAAAAATTCTTTAAATTTAGATATCGTGATATTGAATATTTTGATATAATGCAGGCCTACTATAAGAAAATATTGTGATTTCTTGTATATTCATGAAGTCTATAACTATTTGTTTAGTTTGCTTTCTTATTGTTCCTATAAACAAACATAAATTACTGTATGTACATTCTGTATTTGTTGTTACAGGGGCCTGCTGTATAAAAAGCATGGAGATAGGCAAAGACAACCAAAGTGGTAGAAATCAAAACAGACAAACAGATATACAGTCATGCAATTAAAAAACTATCAGCACAATTATCAAGCATAACCTCACTTATCCCCTTACCTTCACGAATAGCAACATCCAGACCTGCGTTGGTAAGTACAGTCATTCCACAATCCTTAAAGTGATGACACAAATAATGAATTAAAAACAAATCACAGTATCTTTATTTTTCATTTTTCTATTTGACATTTAACAAAGATAAACATTTAGTTAACTAAATGTCAATTAGTGTTCACACACCCCCCCCCCTCCTCCCCCTCTCTCTTCCTCTTTCTCTCTCTCTCTCTCTCTCTATGACTATTTATCTATCTTCCTATTTTCTCTCAGTTATTGTACATGTATCTCTAGTGATCTACTTTTAGTGCCCTTTTATCCCACAGCACATTGTCTTCTTTGAGTGATGTTTTTTGCATGCTAATAATTAAAAATTATATATGAAGAGAAAGAAAAAAAATCACAGATAATTGTGAGTCTATTTATACTGCAGTGCGATGTGTCATTCTTAAATAACAGCGAATTTAATTGTAACAAATTGATTTTTTTTTCTTCTTTTTTTTTCGGGGGGGGGGGGGGTTAATTTTGTTTCTTTCACATTGGTTTATTTACTAAATATTTTTTTTAAAAATCAAACGAGGAAGGAGAGGGAAAATAAGATTAATTGTTGCCAATTTGAGGAGGAAAAGCTTAATAATTTAGAAATTGAGAAAAATCTAAACTGCTATGGGTTATAGTCATCCACTTGGTTCTATTTCTTCTGCCCTATAGCTCGACTATATATATGCTTTTTGTATCTCTGACTTGTCTTCCTCCCTAATTTCATTGCAGTCAATGGCTGAGGTGTGAATGTTTTAACAGTTTACATTTATACAATATCATACAATCACAATAATAATGAATAAAAAATCCTCATCCTTATATATTTCATTTTTCAGAATTTTGCTTGATATTTTCCACTTCATGTCCCAGTGAAAATTAATTGTTATGAACATACACACATGCACATGTACACTCTGTAGGCCTACTTAAGCAGAGCTTGGTTAATCTCATCACTGTAAATTAAACCATCAATTTTCATGTGCATGGAACTTTTGCGAATTACGGGAGGGGTCCAGATCTTCGAAATTGAAATGGCACAAACATTTGTGGTTATAGTCACCAGTAGTCGTTCAGGTGTTTAGTTTATATATATATATATATATATCGAAATCTGGAGGTAAACATACCTATTAAACAAAAGCTGCTTAAAACTGACTAACATTGTACTAGCGCTTCATGAATAGCTTATTTTTAAATGGAATTTGCTCAATCCTACAGTCCTTCACCAATCCGTTTTTTCTCATTTTTCTTCATCTTTTTAAAACCAACTAAATATCAGGGTTATATTTTAACCAAAATAAGACTGGAGGATGATTTAGCCCCCCCCCCCCCCTCCTCTATTTTTGCGATGTCTTTGTCATGCTTAAATATTTTACGGTGCCACTTTTTGACTTTTTTCTTTAGAGTCTTGCGCATATTTTGATACCACATTTGCGCACACTGGGTCAACGGTCCGGGGGTTATGTAACATTTTGTGATCGTGTGTCATGGATTTGTTTTAAAAAACTCTTCCATATATAACAAACAGAGTTTTTAGATGCACCTTTTACACTGTATGTTGCAGTTTTGTACCTACTTTTTCACATGTGCTGTTAGTATTCCTATTTGGCATGGTGAATGAAGCTTATTGCATTCTCATTCGCATAAAACGATACAATATATAAAGAATAATACAAAGAATAAAAAAGAAAAACAAAGAAAAATTAAAAAAAAAAAAACAACAACATAGGAAATGGTCAAACTAAAACAAAATCATGATTATCCTGTTGTTCTCTTTAATATTTGTGTAAAAAGTGAAAATTTGTGAAACTTTCATATTTGCATAACTAATTAGTACTAATTACAAGTTGTAGAATAAGTAATTAAAACAATGTACATGTATGCATCATTTAGATCAAATGAAAAACTATACAAAAGACAAATAAACCAGCACTCCAACATAAGGAGGGAAAATGTCTTTCATGACTTCACATGAAATCATCACCAAAACACATGTTCATGATAAATATGATATCATAATTATTAAGTTGGATAATTATCATATCAATTACCCTTTTTTAATCAGAGATTGTGTAAATATAAGCTAAGCATGTATTTTGCACCATGAACACAGTTTTGTTTTTATAATAATCACCATAATAAAGAAAAATACACAAAATACAAAAAAATACAATTTTTATTAATTATTAACTCTATATAGTATAGTATTAATGACTGCTTTGAGAGAAATAGTTGTTTTTATACGCTCAAGGGAAGGTTAGAATTGGGCTATTGCCCCGAGGCGTGCCGAGGGCAATAGCCCAATTGTAACCTTCCCGAGAGCGTATAAAAACAACTATTTCTCGAATATTAAAGCAGTCATTAATACTTTTATATGCCGAAACAAAATAGACTAAAAAAAAAAAAAGAAAAAAAAACTTTTGTCGAAGATGGGATTCGAACTCTTGCGTACAAAAGGTGATGTAATTAAAGTCAGCGCCTTAATCCGCTCGGCTATCGCGCTTTGTTGACATAATTAACAGTTTTCTCTAATATATACATTAAAATGGATTTGAAACGGCTTCGCGTGTTGATGATTCGCGGCTGCTCCATCAATCGGGCCCTTCTTTTACTTTTGCAATGCATATTGGCACGAACTTAGATCAAGATCTATCGGCAGATGTTGTTTTTTTGTTTTTGGAAGTTTATTTTCGTCTTCATGTCAACAATGCAAGATAAAATTGTCGGTAAGATCGATCGAGATTCAATTGTATTGAAATTACCGACCAAATCTTCGCACACGTACGGTATCCTCAATCGCTCAAACCATTTTTTAACATGTAAACCTATGGGGTAACCATGGAGACTGACCTATTTTCCCAATAACCATGGTTATTGGGAAAATAGGTCTGTTTTTACAGGAACAGTTAAAGTTTATGAATGCAATTTCGACCAATCAGATTGCTGGATTACTTAAGTGAGGTATATAATAGATTCTAATTTTAAAAAATATTTTAACTATGCACTATTGTAGATCTCATGGACATCTATCACCATGCCAAATTTGGAGTCGATCGGAGTTTCGGTTGCCGAGTTCTTAGGAGGGGAGGGGGGGGGGGGCCTTTTAGCCCCCCCCCCCCCCCCACACACACACACACACAAACATTTTTTAAAGTCTTTAAAGTCTTTTTAGGGTTAAAGACTTAAGACCTGAGTTTTATGGCACCTATTAACTGTACCTTAAATCAAATTTTATTAGAATTTCCTTCCTTTGGAAAAGAGGAAAAAGCATATGGACAATCTGAACACGCATGCATATGTTGCCTCCTTCATTATTGCTTTCTTTCGCACAATGTATATTACCTTGAAAATTTGAGCAGTGTTTTGTCCCCCTCCTGGTCCGCATCCTGTGTCATAGCTCCTCATCCAATCATACATCTGTACAAATAATTTCCTTTTAAAGCTTACTTTTAGATAAAATACATGATTTTTGACGTCTAAATTTGATTTTATTTTTTCTTACAAACTGTACGAGCATTTGGCAAGTAGGGGTGAAAATATTGTGTATACATGGCACCTGTACTTTAAGCATTCCACACTGTATATAGTAGCACTGGAATACATTCAACAGATCCCTACAAGTTTTGTAATACATGTAATAATAAATAATAATGGTGGCTTCTTATAAAGCGCACCAGGGACCCGTTTCACAAAGCATTTTTTCAATGACAAATTACAAACATTTGTGACAAATCTGCTGATAACCAATCAGAGGCAAGGATTCCACTAGCTTATAACAAAGGCTGTCATTTGTCACTGGTGACAAGTTTTGTGAAACGGGGCCCAGGTCCGTTCCGTCAATTAGTATGACGCTCATATGGCGCTGATGACGCTCGTTAATTGTTTGCCATTCTTGATTTACATGTACATGTATGCATTTAAAATGAGCAAATCCCTTGTTCAGAGTTAGAAAGGCATTAGCTCTGTTGTAAAATATAGGAGTTAATGCCCCTCTGGCTCCAAACAGACAAACATGTATCCTTTGTGAAAATAAATCCTGAAAATGTGGCGGTCCATTGGTGTGTATGGCGCGACTTCATTTTCGAGAACACACATTGCTCACTCGTATGTGTCATCAATTATAATCCACAAGGGGTGATTCACAATTACTACATCTGTAATGAAACAGACAGGGCAATATCTGCCACTGAGACCAGGAATAATCAAAAATTTAAATTCAATCATGCATGACTAATGAAGAGGTAATTGTTCTTGTCATTCATGGAAATTATATGAAAGCACAAAAATGTAAAAAAAATAGAGCAAAGGCTCAAAAAGACCAAGGGATTTTAGTTGCAGGCCTTCGTTACAAGATTCCTTAGATTCAGAAAATGAATTTTGGAAAAAAGTCTATGAGCAGTTAACATTTAATCACAAGTTACCCCCTACCAGAAATATTAACAAAAACACTGAAGAAAAAAAAGTTCAACATTTTGATGTTTTTTTCCTTACAGGGCTTTGCAACTTCTCACAATATCTAAGGCTGACATGAAAACTTGCATGAAGCTTATTGGATGAATGCACTTTCTCTGTGTAAAAAGATGACAAAATGTTATCTTTTTCAAAGTTCACCTTTGTTACTTATTTGAAATGATTTGTACTCTAATCTGGTTCAAAGTCAAAAGCTTCAGTCTGGCGAGTTTGAGTCTGGTTTGGTTTCCAAGATACATGTACTGCACCGGTTTCTGACATGTATGTCTTCATACATTCAAGCTATAAATCAGTTTGTGAAATGATATTAATCTAGACTGACCTTTTGTTTGCCCATGCGGTCCTTGTTTCTTAGCAGATAGACAGCTTGATCAACAGCTATAAGGCTAACATGGGAGTCGTAAGGTGCAGTAACTTCCACCTGTATGTTCCCATTGGGTTCATAAACGTTACGTTCAGGTCCTAAATTCCTTGGCAGAATCTCCAGGGAAAGCTGTAAATGTTCATTCAAAGGAAAACCAATATGGCTTGATTTGACTTTCGTATTAATGTTTACAGCCACTTAATTCATGATTAAAGTAGATGTGTCGTGGTCTAGTGATTAAGTCGCAGGACTGTGAACCACGGGGAACGTAGCCTTTAAACAAGGCCACATGTCTGATAGACGTCGAGCGACTAAAAAGAGACTAATCGCGAAAACCTGAGTGAACGCCAGTGCGAATTGCCCAGACAGGTAGCCTTTATCAATCTGGTTTGGATTTCTTATGTTAACCTTTTTTTCCTACTGGAATTCGCTTCCGAAATGGAAGCGTCCAATCAGCGAACGTATCCTCGCACGACGTCAGCATATAGTATCCATCACACACACACACACACACACACAGTTAACTCTACGTAGTACGAACATGGACCTACTATGTACTATTACGTACGTGCTAAGACCACTGACCTCTACATGGAACGAATCACGAACGAAGCCAACTGGGAGATCGCCGTTATGATTGGTCAATAAATCCAAAGTAGGCGTATTGACATGATAATATGTATCTATGAATAATTCATGCGGAGCAGTGAAACCTACATTGCAAAAGGCCTCGTGACATTCGTCACTCGGTCGCGCGTTCACCCCGGGTATCTAGACTCATCTCAGCCGCTTAGCCAGAGTCACGAGGCCTTGTCAAAAGGCTACAGGGAATGGGGTTCGAATCCCTGCAACAGCACTGATGTCCTTTGGCAAGAAATTAATCTACATTTGCCACACTCGACCCATTTACCTCGACCCGTGTGAGATAAATGGGTATCTTGCAGGAATTAATTCCTTGAAATGCTAGAACATCACAATGGCAGCCGCCATGCTAAAGCCGGGGTGATATTGTGGAGCGTCAGGATCGAGTGTCAAGTTTGACAGCCATGAGTGAAAAAAGAACCCATTATTATCATTATTATTATAATCATGATCATTATTTGTGTAACTGATCAACATATATGTTGATATAGTTTTGGCAATGGAAAACAATTATTTTATCTTTTATAATACATATACTGTGAGTCAAACCTGCTTCAACGATAACTTGTATAGAAAGACCACATTTTGTATTTCCCTTATATGGGTTTCTCATTGAAACATGTACTAAAGGAACCTGTATATAAACCACCTGCCTATAACGACCACTTTTCTTGTCTCCCTTGGGTGGTCTTTATAGACAGGCTTCACTGTACAATGAACTCCCATGTACATGCACATGTATATATTCCATATATGTTCCTCATATTCCGCACATGAAGCTACAGTACGTACATGTACATCGTTATGTTCAAAGGTAAAATCATTTTGTATTTCTTCTACAGTTTACACTCATGGCTCTAGAATTATCAATCATAGTTAAAATTGAAATTTGTCATGACGTAGTTAACAAGGATATGGTTTGCTTCACTTTACGTTTTTTTTTTTTTTTAATCTTTTGTTTTGTTGTTATGGCTCTCTCATTGGTAGCCCTACATTATATTAAAAATGGGGTTAGTTTGAAAAAAATGAAACGGTTTCTGAATACTTGCCAAATCAAAGAAGAGAGAAAAATTCTCAAAATTGGCTCTAGAGTCATCAATCACAATTATACTATAAATTTATCATGATGTATTGAAACATGAAAATGTATTTATTTTAATAATTATTGTGTGAGGCTCTCTCCCTGGTAAGCCTTGATACAAGGGGATGGTTTGAAAAACTGAGACAGTAAACTGTTTGCAAAAGGTTGTACATACTTGTTCATGTAATACTAAATTAAAAAAAAGGAATATGCTCAAAATTGGCTCTAGGGTTAGCAATCACAGTTAAACTTGTATTGAGTTCTATATGCAACTTTTTTTTAATTGCAGTCTTACCTCTTGGTTTTGTCTGCACTGTTCTTCCACACCTAAAAGGAGAGAGTCGGCAATAACGCTGCCATCTATGGTGACATAGTAGACAATCAGTCGCATTCGTGGAACCATATTGGATCTGATTGTTATGGGCAGGACCGTGCCAGCTGCACCTATGCGTGGCTGAACTCCCTGCAGAACAATCTTGCCACCTGTAATGCACTACAAACAAACATTTAAGTTTAAGTTGAGTTCTAGCCATGCAATTGCAATGTGAAAAAAAAACTGTGGACGCGATTGGAAAGGTTGATCGTGTATCACAAAAATATTGTGAGGTTTAGGAATAAATAAAATGATAATAAATTGGATCAGTATTGCTACAAGTCACATGCAATATATACTATAATGTGTATATGGGACTACACAAATTTGTGGCATGAATGTTGTGGTGTACAATTATGAGCTCTTATGTGTCATATTTCAAATGTGAGGGCATTCGATAAGCCATCCTTTTCAGGGGGCAATTTATTTCGATAATACACTTACACACTAACATATCATGAAAAAGCTAACAAATTAATATTGAAAATGCGAAGAGGAACAATGTCCAACAAGATGCAAAGTGAAAATAGTAGAAAATATATCAATTGACAACGCTGGATGGAATACACAAGAGGCATGGGTTAAACTTCACAAGCACTTGTGAGTTATTCTCATCAGCTGAAGTGAGCATTTCATGGTTTTACATGGCTATATACAGTGCGTCCCAGAAAAAACGAAACCGAGAAGTATCGATGTTTTATCATAACTTAATCACAACCATAATTAATGAATGATACATATTTAGAAAGCTTAGAGTCTCCTCTTTCAGTTGATGCTACTCAGATGATGCATATGTTACGCATGAGTGATTAAAAGCAATTTGAAGGAAGGAAACCAAAAAGACCTTTGGCGGGCGGTATCTTAATTTCGAAGAAAAATTCACATTTCTAGAAAGTTGAGTTTCTGCCCTTTCATATGACACCTCAATCAGGAAAAATGAGCGAGGAATAACAGAGTTCTGTTTGTTTAAAGTAGCTCTTACATTTTCATAATTTTAACAAACGAATTCGTTTTCACTGGGTGCCTGCCGTAGCAAAAAGCAGATTTAACAAAAGACTTAACTCCGTTTCGTTGACAATCAGCCATACATGAAGACTCTCGTCTACGGCTGATTGTCAACGAAACGGAGATAAGTCTTTTGTTAATTTCGTTTATTGATACGGCAGGAAGCCAGTGAAAACGAATTCGTTTAATAAAATTATGGAAATGCAAGCACTACTTTAATCAAACAGAACTTTGTCATTCTTCGCTCATTTTTCCTGATTGAGGTGTCATGTGAAAGGGCAGAAACTCAACTTTCTAGAAATGTGAATTTTCCTTCGAAATTCAGATACCGCCCGCCAAATGTCTTTTTGGTTTCCTTCCTTCAAATTGCTTTTAATCACTCATGCGTAAAATATGCATCATCTGAGTAGCATCACATGAAAGAGGAGACTCTAAGCTTTCCAAATATGTATCATTCATTAATTATAGTTGTAATTAAGTTATGATAGAACATCGATACTTCTCGGTTTCGTTTTTTCTGGGACGCACTATATATACACTTACATGTATATGTACTCTTTCACCCGATGAGAATAAATCGAAAGCGCTTGTGAAGTTTAACCCATGCCTCTTGGGTATTCCATCTAGCATTATGAATTTATATATTTTCTATTTACACACATATATTTATATATATATAGTAAAATATCATGCTTAGTTTTTTAGTTGCCTGCTACTTCCACACAAACTCAACACACCTTGGAAGATTTTATCGTAACACAATATTTCAGAGGTGTTTTTGTGTTTTATTTTTAGCGAACCTTTTGAAGAAAAATAATATTTTAAGAAAACCTTGAACTACCATGTGTTTGGTGTCATATGAAAGAAAATTAAATTATCTACATTTTGGTATCAATTTCGACGAAATTGGGATTATTTAACATCACAATTTAAGTCAAAAACATGATTTTTTTGTAATTTTTTTCGAAATATTGGATTTTATCAAAAACCATTATTTTCCATATATCAAAATCGGTGAGGTGCCTTTTTTCGTAACTTTTCAGATATTTGCCCATGTACAAGGACGGTATTCTTTGCGAAGGTGAGGCTATCTTTTTTCAGTGAAAAGTTAAAGTAACCCACAATTATTGATTTGATTTCGAAAAAAATGACATTTTCGCCTATATGCGTATTAACTGTATGCATATACGTGTATTAGTGTATTGAGGACGTGTTTGGTGTGTTTACATCGAGATAAATTTTAAGTTAAACCTCTTATCAACATGGATTTGGTATCAAAAGATGGGTAATTAAAATACCTCCGAGTTGATATCAATTTCATTTGGTTATGTAGTGTGCGAAATATACATTTTGAGCCAAAAAGGTGTTTTTTTGTAAATATTTCCCCCCCCCCCTAATTTTAGTAAGTATCTCGGTATATTAACTGGACAGTAGTGATTGTACATTCCGTAGAACAGAAAGTTCAAAGGATTCAGAGTGCTGAGTGCAATTGATAAGTACTTCTTCTGAACTCTCTGCTGTTTTAGGAAATGTGGGTATTGACAGTTGCCCCCCTACCCTCCCCTTCCAGCCGCTTGTCATAACCTTATCCATGACCAAGACAAGTTAGTGCATCAACATGAATAAAGTAACGCAAGACAGTCCATCCGGCAGTTCGAAGAATTAGGAGTGCTGAGTGCATTCGATAAGTACCTCTATACTCTGTGATGTTTCAGAAAATTTGGGCATGGGCCATGGCCAGGTGCCTCCTCCCCCATACACACTATCAACAATTCTTTGACACCCCCTCCATCTGACCGCTTTAACTTTGTCACGGTAAAGACAAATATTTGAAAATATTCAAAGAGAGATAACTACAAAAATCCTGCTAGTGATTTAACAGGGATGATTTAGACAGCCCACGAAACCAATGATGTAGGTATCTTGAACCCTCAGACAAATGCCCATGAAACTGACATGCCGGTCTCGGGAATCCACAAGCAATTTTTCAGAAGACCATGCAGAATGCCGGAGCGCAAATCCAGCATGATATCAAGTCTGAGCCAAACATATTTTTTTTAATTTTCTATTATTGAAGAAAAAACATATGAAAACGAATAGTTTTTACATATCAGATTTGCTCCTGAAGACTGATCTCTATGGTTTTCCTACTTAAAACCCTTTTTATTTTTGGTTGCGTTAATCAAGATGATACCGTTCTTCTTTCAAATTAAAAAAGATTATTTCCTAAGCTGGTAGACAACATTTCTTATCTTACAACCATAACATACATACATGTACCCACTAACATGTATGTGTGCATGTGTTGTACGACAAACAGATGTGAAGAGTAAAACGTTAAAAAAAAAAAAAGGGTTTTGACCTAACTGCAGTTTAAAAGCAGTTTATCAAACATGCATGCAGAATGTAAGAGCACTTAAATAAACTTACAAGAAAGTGGAGATCTATGTCTTCATTTCCTGTTGCTCCAATCCTCTGAATAATGAAATCAGTGTTCATATCAACCTACATCATGAACAAAAGACAAGTGGAAATAAGCTGATCCTACATTTGCTCCTAAGTCTTATTGTGTAACATATGTAGGGTTAAGGGTAGGGCTGCAATTGGGTTTTAGGTTAGGGTAGGTTAAAGTTAGGGTAAGAGTTACAAGTTATACTGGTAGTGTTAAGTCCTTTACCTGCCAAATTGTTTATGAATTTTAGTACCCTAAACTATGTTGCTATACTCTTGTTACGGTTTCTGAAATTTGTTGTTATCAGTGTGTATAAAATTTGTACAATATATTTCATATTTCATCAAAGATAGATGTACAAATATGCATGTATACAGTCAGGGCTGGATTCGCTATTGGGTTTTCTGTTCAGCATAGGGTTAGGAATGCAATAAATTTTTCTGGTTGGGTTTAGGGTTAGCGACGAGTTTGGTCCAGGGCCGGTATTCAATTCTATACTTATGTCAGGAATGTGAGTATTTTACTCAGTTTTCGGCTAAGATAAAATACTTTGACCACTTTGGTATTCAGTTCAAGATTTTGGCTCAGTATTTTACCCTAAATTTAAGACAGCTCCCTAGCAGACTGCGCAGGCATATGGTTTTCAAAGCAGCCATCATAAGTTGTGCACAAATATATTTTAGACATCATTTTGGATGGACACTGTGACGTCATAATGATTATCAGTAACGTATTTTACCTTAAAATTGGCTTACTAAGGTAAATGCTAAGATGTACTATGTTAAGACATAGCCGATTAAAATGATAAGTAAAATACTGACTCAATCCACGTACTGACGGAATTGAATAGGGCCCGAGGGTTGATATTCAGCTCTCATAACTTGCTAATCACGCTATCTCTTGTGATGAGAATTGGGTATTAGTTGGTTTGCATCTACTTTTTCTGATTTTGGTTCTCCCATGAAACAGACTAAGTAATGAGTAAGTAAGAATTTATCCCTTTGAAGCTGATTTACGATAACCGCAGTTATATTCAAAGCTTATAAGCACAGAGTGGGTAAAACCCAGTAAAAAATATATATTCTGACTTACATTCAGGCTACGATAATCTGTATTCTGGGGTCTGATGACCAAGTAATCATTCCCGTTAGCCGAGTAAGCTAGATTTACTCCAAAAGACATATCAGCTTGGTTGTTCGGATATTGCGGATCATGAGTTGATGCCTAAAAAATAACACATGTATAAAATATAATATTACTTCTGTGACCAAATCCCTTTGTAGAGGTTTCTACAAATACACCCCCAAAATGTGCTAAAAATGTGCAGAATGAAAATGGAACGTTAGAAAAGAAAGAGCATAACATTTCCAAATGTTTGCCTATAGGAACTGGGTATTCCATGTACAGTGTAAAGCCTATAGGAAAGAGAGAATTCAGTGTTTAACAGGTAAGGAAGGGAGGCCAACAGAGAGCCGTGACAATTTCGAGCTGATTTCTTTTTTTAATGTTGATTATGAAGAACAATGTCAGGCATCATAAAGACACTAATAACAAACAAATAATGACTGAGTGCAGGTAATTCCTACAAATTTTTGTAAGAATCCAGCCATGTATTTCAAGAAGGAGGTGAAAATGTGCAATTACTGCCACTGAGAAACTTTGGGGCCCTGCCCCCAGGCCCCCTTGGGGGTATGTACCCCAATTGAACAACTTTAGATCTCCCCTACCTAAGACTAAATTTGTTTGAAATCCATCCATGCAATTTTTAGAAGAAGTCGAAATTTAAAAAGTTTACAGACGACGGACAAAAAGGGGTCTCAGGTTGGCTCAGGTCAACTAAAAAGAGAAAGAACTCAGGCCAAACCTCTCAAAAAAGGTTTGAAAACTCAAGTTTGATCGATTATACATGTAGCTGTCTTATCATGGCATTATCATTGTTTTGATTAATATCATTAGAAAGTGTGTTTATTCCTATTTAAAATGTTACCATATTTGTTATGATTTTGCAGCCATGAAATAAGCAGTACATCAGAATAAGAGGCAGGGTGAAGAGTGAAAAGTTTCAAAATTAACTGGTAAACACTGGTCTAGTATTGTTCAACATACAGAGCACTCTTCTTTCTTTAAAGCTATGGTCACAAATCAGAGCAGCGACCGACCGATCAGTAGCCTGCTCGGTTGCTGCTGGAATTAGGCATCGCCCAGCGATTAGGTCGGTGCCCGGGCGGCTATTTTTTTTTTCCCCAAACAGGTTTGCCAATGCTAATATTTCCGGTTATCTGATTGGCTGATATTTTACGTCATTAGCAATGACGTAACCGTTAGGGTGAGTGATAGGGGTATAGGAATCATGCAGAATCACTTTTCATCAACCCATCGTTGGCTCAATCGGTAAGGACAGCGTAGTACAATCATAGAGTTGTGGGTTCAAGTCTCAGTTTATTCCGTTTTTTTGCCTTTATAAATAGTGAGGCAAAGCAATAAAAAAAATCAAAGTCTAATTGTTTGTGACCTCTTTCCTAGCTGCTAATGACGTAGAACATATCAGCCATTGAGAAGAACGGAAATATAAGAAATTGCGAACCTGTTTGGGAATAAAAATTTCGCGCCCGGGCAGCGACCCCCCAGGCACCGAGCGTATTTTGGGCGGCGAGTGAAAAGTGAGCAGGCGCCGCCCAAATTTTAACTCCGCGCTAAAACTTCAGCGGGGACCGAGCGATGCCCTAAAAACGAGCGGTGCCTGGGCGGCCGCCGCTCGGTGGCCGGGCAGCCGCCGAGCAGAATTGGTTAAAGACTCGCCGCTCGGCCGCCGAGCAGGCTACTTTTGGGTAATGTGACCATAGCATAACCTAAGAGAGTGCGATTTTTGTATATGACAGTGGGGCTATTATGGTTCCAAACTGGCCATCCATGAAAGCTAAATTCTAAAGAATCAAAAATTGAAATTCATGCACTATATGGTGACATGTCAGGCAAGATTTTCTACTGTATAGTCATAGACTTTCTGAAGTATCATGCCTAGGTTGCCAACTGTTGAAAAAAGCCTGGGTAATAGTATAATTTGAAAGAACAAGGGCAGTGCATTTTGTAAATTTCACTTTTGACCTTGCCCTTATTTTGATCTACTGCACATTCTATGACTTAAAAATCATAAATTGGGTTCTACCTTTTGCATGCAAGAACCTTTCACAAATTTGTGAGGCGCTCAGATTCCTGAAAGTTTCATGCGGCATAATAGTTGACTTACAACTGGCACAATGCTTGTATACAGTTCTTGTATGAAAAATGTAGCGATGAAAGAAAATCAGCTTGTTGCCAAAGAACAACATGTGATCCATTAAGCCCTTTAGCAAAGGGTCCTGTTCTAAATAAGTTTGTTTTCTTTGTCTTCTTACCACAATTTGAATGTTCACTATACTTGATTGGACATCAAGAACCGTACTGACTCCTCCTTGATCATCAGTGGTGAATATTTGGTCTACCTGACTACCATGTACATTAGTCCTCCGTAGTGGCTCCTCTCGACCATCTGCAAATCTGGCAGTTGCTATGACACTTACAGGAACATTGGGGGCCACATCTCCATTTGCAAATGTTAAATCCAGCTGCGAAGAAAGGTGAAGTAATTTATGGTACGAAAGGTCCCGGGTTCAATTCCCCGACAGGCCTCCAATCTTTTCGATTGGGCGCTTCAAAATTTATTTTTTAATCCTCTACCTCCCTTCCTAACAATTAAACCATGATGTCTTAAACAGAATGAACGTAACAAAAAGACGATTGATTACCTCAAAATCAGTAATGGCTCAATTCAGGATCTCCAACTCACCGAAAACATGAATATTCATAAAAATATATGCATATTCATAACAAGATAATATGACAAAGTTGAAAGTCAGCACATGTTACTTTTGATTTTTAACGACTCTCCAATGACTTGTAAATATTGTGATTCGTTTTTTTATTCGAATAAAACTAACAAGACAAAAGTTAGCACATTTTTTTTTTCATTTTAGGCTAGTTCTAAAACAGCTTTTAACAAGTCAACGCAAAGCGTATCATCCCCTTGCCGGGTACAAATACGGTAGCCTATATTTAGCAAGTGTTGCATATTTAATGAGCTGTGACCTTTGACCTTTGACGTACATACTCAACGACATTACTAAAGTTATCGAACGGAAACCACATTTTCGATACATAATTATTTATTTGTGCATATTTAATGAGCTATGACCTTTGACCTACATACTATGAAATCGGATTTAGGCTGTATTTTGAAACCATGTACCTTCATATCAAATTTTTCGCATATATAATGAGGCATTTTCGCATATTTAATGGGATATGACCTTTGACCTACATACTCCGAAATCGAACTTACGCTGTATTTTAATACCATGTACCTTCATATCAAATTTTATTAAAATCCGTCAAACATTACTACAATTATCGGATGGAAACCAGATTTGCTATTTTTGCATATTTAATGGGCTATGGCCTTTGAAATACATGCTCCGAAATCGAACTTACGCTGTATTTTGAAACGATGTACCTTCATATCAAATTTCATTAAAATCCGTTTAACATTACTTAAGTTATCGAACGGAAACCAGATTTATTAGGGACCGAAAGCAGCGTTACTATATCCCCTCCGACGTCGTTGGCGAGTGGATAATAAAGGCTTTATAACTTGTTATGATTTAATTTAAGTAGTTGTCAATATTGATTTTCAAAAACCATATATGGAATACAGGAAGAACGTACTGGGTGATTGATGAAATATACAACTTTTCCAAGGCACAAAATACCTTGATAATTGGAAGATGCATTACAGAAGCTTTGACTAATAACCTACATGTATTTCCAGCCGTAACTGCATACATATCAACATATCATTTATGACCTGACAAAAATTAAAAATCTCTAATCTACAAGCCTGTGGCAAAACTATCTCCTGATAAAAACTGTATAATGGCACATGAATAACATCTACTGCAATTGGCACATACATGTAGGGGCCTGGGGTCAAGATCAACGACATCTCGACCCTGTCACCGACTTGTCTACTAAGTGTTTTACAAAACCGTCTTTGCCAAGACGAGCGACAACTTCCCTAACAAGAGACTTGTTGCGAATCCAAACCTGTCATATCTTTTTAGAACGCTATCTCATGTTAACTTTAAATTAGCCTATGGGCAGCACAATTATGGGAACTGAAATCTATTTTAAAACTTCTTTCTTTATCTTCGAGCTCTCAATTTATTGAACAGTTCTTTTATTGGTGTTAATACAAAATCACTAAACAAGTATACAACTTATTCTTATAACTTGTTAATGCCTTCTCAAGTATAACAAAGGATAGCTGTATTCTTCTCATACATCTGTCTACCATAGCAAAGTCGCCAAAGATGGAACATTCTGTAATTATGAACCCATGAGAAGATGACAATTTTCGTGTAGGTATTTCTCTAGATATTTTCCCTTTTCAAGCATAACATTGATACGAATTCAATCGCATAATTTAATTATTTGATACAAGAGATGTAAATAAATCAAATCAAATCAAATCAAAAACTGTGAGTACTAATATATCTTGTTTTCATTATTTTGTTAAATGGATAACAGTTTGAATAAATCTAAGCCTCATAACACATTTTGGTGATTCAGAATAAAACTGATAGATCATAATGAAGATTATATTTTTTAGCCGATAGTACCGAAATCATTAATTTGTCGCTTATCATGGATTTGTGAAATGGGTTTGTTCTCTTCCCGACATCTCTCAGGTCGCAGACCTCCTATATTCTAATGTTCTTTGACAAGACATTAATCTACATTTGTCACTCTCCACCCAGGTGTGAAATGGGTACCGGTAGAAAGGAATTCCTTGAATGCTGTGAGCACTGAAATTGGTAGCCTAGTAGAGCAAGATAAATATTGGAGCACATTGAGCACCTTGGGTGGTGGATATATGTACACTTTAACAATATTAAATATCATTATTACTATTATTCTGCTAAAATCTAAACACAGGAAGTTAGACTGAGGTTTAAGTTTTACTTTATCAAAAGTGATCTGAGACCCAGGAAAAGATTTAACTGAATTAATAGAATACAGACCAATGAATTTAAATCTTTAGTGAGTTTTTTCTTTTCTTACATTCACTTGCATATTGAGCCCAGGCTTGAAGTGCTGCAGAGTTCGCTTTGGACTGAATTTGTATGGTGAGTCGACGAAAATTGCCTTCGTGTTGATGGTTGCTTCACTGAACTGAGTCGCTGATTCGTGTACGACTGCCTTTGCATAGAAGTGGCGACCTCTGAACCGAACAAACCAGTCTGGACCATCAAGATCAATACTGAGATCATCCAAAGGAACATCTGCCCTTCCCCTATCATTAAGCTGATAGAAAGATGAATAGAAAGTGATAATATTGGTCATATCAGATGCGACGGTTCTTATTAAAATAGAGACCCATGGGCCAAATGTGACATGCGAGACGACTCGATGCGGCCTGCCAAAAAAACATGTACCACAAAAATGAATTTGTTGTTTCGTTCTTTTTCATTCTACATGTGTAAGTAGATAGAATCTTTTTTTACTTGTCACAAATTTGTCACAGATAATCCTGGATCCACCACTGCAATCACAAGGCTCTCTCCCTTCTCCCTTGTAGATTAATCTTGTGACCTTAACCTACTGGACAGGGGTGTGTCGCTCAAGCCTCAAAACCCCTACCCATTTTCAAAGGTAATTTTGGCAGATTGTTCTCGAAATATAGGCAATTTTACACATTTTTTTGGAAACACGGACCCAAAAATTAATGATATTTTTGTACAAAATGGGACCCATGTTTAGGGATTTTGGGTGAAAACTCGACCCATTACAGCGGCCGCACATCACTGTATGTCTAAATATGGGCCCCCCTTCCCGGATGAGAACACTGAGGAGATCACTTGGGTGTGAAGCAGACCCACAATGAACAATTAGACAAATGCGACTGCATCTCCTATATGCCTCCAATACAAACAAGTTGATAACAGTTTTGTTTAGGTTTTGTGTTTATACATTTATGTGATACACAACGGATCTAAGTATTTGTGACATATCACGATGAAAACAAAAATCCTATATTCAACTGTCAACTGACGATTACGATTAGGCCTATAGCTTATAGCCCCTACCTAAAATTGGATCATCTTCCTTTAGTAATTCTGTCACCATGTTTGTAGCTCATACCTCAAGTTCTTGACATGTTATGATAACAAAGATACTCAGATATTGACCTCTGTGACCTATGACCTTCGACCAATTTACTAAAAATTCAATCAGATAATCTTCCTAGGATAATAAAAACTACCATCAAATTTGAGCTTTATATCTCTAGTGGTTCTTAAGATATCGAAATAACGAGGATGATATCTAGAATTTCAAATATTACCTTGTGATCTTTAACCTTTGACCTATAAGCCAACGTCTTGTCAGATCATCTTCCTAAGGTCATACATATTATCAACAAGTAAGAGCCTCATATCTCTCGTTCAAGCGATTTTTTCGAAGCTAGAATCACAAACATGAATTACAAATCAAAACGCCGTTACAAAACAAGGTCACTGCGGGAAAGCGTTCAAGCGATTTTCCATTAACGCTGATTCTAGCTCATTTCGAGCCCAGCCACTGCGCATCACACCGCGCAGTTTGACCCAGAAAGTATAGGTCAACTTCGGCGCGCGTTTTCTGGAATTGTTTACGGCCGACTGTCGACTGCTGTTTTGAGCATAGATCGCAATAATAAAACAAAGAATGAGAAGGTAATAGAAGGAAGAAACAAAGAATAACATAATGAAAGACAAAAAGAGAATGTGAAAGAAGGAAGGAACAAAAAATAACATAAGGAAGGACAAAAAGAGAAAGTGATAGAATGATTAAAAAAAGGAATAACATAATAGGAGGTGATAAAAGGAAGAAACAAAGAATAACATAAGAGAAGGTGATATAAAAAAGAAACAAAGAATAACATTATTAAAGACAAAAAGAGAATGTGATATAAGGAAGAAACAAAGAATAACATAAGGAAGGACAGAAAGAGATCGTGATAGAATGATGAAAAAAAGAATAACATAAGAGAAAGTGATAGAATGAATAAAACAAAGAAAGACATAAGAGAGAAAGTGATAGAAGGAAAAAACAAAGAATAACATAAGGAAAGACAGAAAGAGAAAGTGATAGAATGATTAAAACTAAGAATAACATAAGAGAAAGTGATAGAATTATAAAAACAAAGAATAACATAAGAGAAGGTGATAGAAGGAAGAAACGAAGAATAACATAAGGAAAGACAGAAAGAGAATGTGAAAGAAGGAAGGAACAAAAAATAACATTAGGAAGGACAAAAAGAGAAAGTGATAGAATGATTAAAAAAAGGAATAACATAATAGGAGGTGATAAAAGGAAGAAACAAAGAATAACATAAGAGAAGGTGATATAAAAAAGAAACAAAGAATAACATGATTAAAGACCAAAAGAGAATGTGATATAAGGAAGAAACAAAGAATAACACAAGGAAGGACAGAAAGAGATCGTGATAGAATGACGAAAAAAAGTAATAAGACAATAGAAGGTGATGAAAGGAAGAAACAAAGAATAACACTAGGAAAGACAAAACGAGAAAGTGATAGAATTATTAAAACAAAGAATAACATAAGAGAAGGTGATAGAAGGAAGAATCAAAGCATAACATAAGGAAAGACAGAAAGAGAAAGTGATAGAATGATTTAAACAAAGAATAACATAAGAGAAAGTGATAGAATGATTAAAACAAAGTAAGACATAAGAGAAAGTGATAGAAGGAAAAAACAAAGAATGACATAAGGAAAGACAGAAAGAGAAAGTGATAGAATGATTAAAACTAAGAATAACATAAGAGAAAGTGATAGAATTATAAAAACAAAGAATAACATAAGAGAAGGTGATAGAAGGAAGAAACGAAGAATAACATAAGGAAAGACAGAAAGAGAATGTGAAAGAAGGAAGGAACAAAAAATAACATTAGGAAGGACAAAAAGAGAAAGTGATAGAATGATTAAAAAAAGGAATAACATAATAGGAGGTGATAAAAGGAAGAAACAAAGAATAACATAAGAGAAGGTGATATAAAAAAGAAACAAAGAATAACATAAGGAAAGACAGAAAGAGAAAGTGATAGAATGATTAAAACTAAGAATAACATAAGAGAAAGTGATAGAATTATAAAAACAAAGAATAACATAAGAGAAGGTGATAGAAGGAAGAAACGAAGAATAACATGATTAAAGACAAAAAGAGAATGTGATATAAGGAAGAAACAAAGAATAACACAAGGAAGGACAGAAAGAGATCGTGATAGAATGATGAAAAAAAGTAATAAGACAATAGAAGGTGATAAAAGGAAGAAACAAAGAATAGCACTAGGAAAGACAAAACGAGAAAGTGATAGAATTATTAATACAAAGAATAACATAAGAGAAGGTGATAGAAGGAAGAATCAAAGCATAACATAAGGAAAGACAGAAAGAGAAAGTGATAGAATGATTTAAACAAAGAATAACATAAGAGAAAGTGATAGAATGATTAAAACAAAGAAAGACATAAGAGAAAGTGATAGAAGGAAAAAACAAAGAATAACATAAGGAAAGACAGAAAGAGAAAGTGATAGAATGATTAAAACTAAGAATAACATAAGAGAAAGTGATAGAATTATAAAAACAAAGAATAACATAAGAGAAGGTGATAAAAGGAAGAAACGAAGAATAACATAAGGAAAGACAGAAAGAGAAAGTGATAGAATGCTTAAAACAAAGAATCACATAAGAAAAGGTGATAGAAGGAAAAAACAAAGAACAACATAAGAATAGAAGGAAGAAACAAAGAATAACATAAGGAAAGACAGAAAGAGAAAGTGATAGAATGCTTAAAACAAAGAATTACATAAGAAAAGGTGATAGAAGGAAAAAACAAAGAACAACATAAGAATAGAAGGAAGAAACAAAGAATAACATAAGGAAAGACAAAAAGAGAAAATGATAGAAGAAAAACAAGGAATAACATTACGGAACAGACCACGATAAAGAGCGTGGTATAGTGAACGCAAATTGCATGAAAAGCAGGCGCGCGGTTTTTGCCCAAACCGGAACAGGCCACGATAATCACGCCATAGACTCATGATTGAGATCTCCGTTCGTTCAATCGAATTTTAGCGACCGTGATTCTGCAGAATCATGATACAAAACGCATCCTTTTCAGCGTTTCATGTTTGTGTTTTTAAATACGTTTATTTTTACGACCGACGAAAAAATCGCTTGAACGAAACATGTTTTAAACTAAAACGTCTTCAAAATTGTGATTCTAGGGTGAGAAAGTGTCGATTGAACGCATAAAGTGGTTATATAGATTGTGTAATAACGAGGCTAATTTAGCTGGAATTTCAGAAGTTGCCCTTTCTGACCTTAAATCTTTCACCTATTTACTCCAAAACCTAATCAGATTGTCTTCCTGTCATGATACATACAATCATAAAGTTTTAAGGTTATATCGTAAGTGGTTCTTAAGATATCGTGATAGCGAAAATGCGGGACGGACAATTAATGCCTGGATTACATTTCGCCTGCGATAAGTCTACGGGGCCCGTATCCTGTCCGTATCCCCTTTTCCGTGCGGCCTCCGTGGGGAGGCAGGAGGCGGCCGTGAGATTTTCGTACGGATTCACGGGCTCCGCGGCGACTACGATTTTGTTTCGCGGGGAGTTATGCCTGGATTACATTTGCCCCGGGCGCCGTACGATAAATTAGAAATGGCACGATGTTCGTAGATAATGTAAACACAAACATCGTAGCCCGTAGCCTCCTACGATGCCCCCCAAATCGCACGAAAAATCGTAGACCAATGTATCGTGCGGCGCCCGGGCCAAATGTAATCCAGGCATAACCAAACTGTTATGCCTTCGAAACCACCTTCGGTGGGTGGAAGCACGACAACCAAAAAATTCTTAATTGCATTTTGCCCCAACCCCCAACATAAACAACATCCCCTATGTGGGCATGACCTGAACCATAATGCATGGTCCTATAGAGGAATTTTTCCTGTTGGGGACCGGGGGACAATGTAATGAATTATTGATAATTTATTGCATTTTTTTTTGTTTGTACTTGTAAGGGCGGCGGTGTACCCTAGCCCCCGCTTTGTACAGTCATAATTCAGTGGCTACGCAACGGCCTTGCTACTGTGAGCCCGAGGATCAAAACCGTGTCCGATTGCTATATTAGTGCCCTTTTATGAGGCATTAATCCTCATTACTGTCAGTTATGACTTTAGGATGTAAGTCCCCCAGTTGATTAGCATAGTAGCATACACATGCTTTAGCAGTCACGCAAAACAAACACTCGCAAATTATTATTCAATAAAATCAGAGAATGTATACTATTATCTAGATCTATTAGGAATAAATCATTGTCAAAATCATTCCATAAATTGGGATAAAAATAATTATTACATCATTATGACCAACAGTGTTTATCCTTAAAAAAAAACCACAATCCACTTACCAGTCCTTGCCTCTCTCCCAGCTCTTGAACAGTACCATTATCCTGGATAACGCCATACTTAAAGGTATAGCGGCCAATCACAGGCTTGCCAAATACGTACCTGCATAGACAGTTTGAACAAATGATAGTGGTGGTTTAAAGCCATCCAATGGTATACAAATGATGCGCAGATATGAGTAGGTCGGAAAGGAATTTTGAGCACAAGATAACTTTGGGCATGGTTTAAAGCCAACCAACGGTATACAAATGATGCGCAGGTATGAGTGGGTCAGTAGGAATTGTGTGCATATAATAAGGGAAAATTGCGCATGGTTTAAACACACGAGACGTAGCCGAGTGTGTTTTACATCACCGCAAAGTTACCGTAATGCTAAGTTCACACCGACGCCGAATTGATGGCGCATTAAATCGGCGAGCAAAGCGGCGGCAAAGCGTAACAAAGCTTAATTAAAGCGTAAAGACCGTAATAGAGCGTGAGAAAGCTTTGAGCAATTCGGGACATTCGGCAAGAGCGCCAATTTTTTTTAAACTGTTTAAAAATTTGAGGCGATCTGTCACGAATTGCGTAAAGCGGGGAGAGCGTATTAAAGCTTATCAAAGTTTTGCTCAAAGCGTAGGAAAGCTTAACAGAGTTTACATGTTTGACGCTCTTGCCGAATGTCCCGAATTGATCAAAGCTTTCTCACGCTCTATTACGGTCTTTACGCTTTAATTAAGCTTTGTTACGCTTTGCCGCCGCTTTGCTCGCCGATTTAATGCGCCATCAATTCGGCGTCGGTGTGAACTTAGCATAACATATCTCAGGAGATCGTGAGATTTTTTGAAAAAATGACGCCGAATTGATCGCCGATTTAAAGCGCGACATTCGGCGTCGGTGTGAACTAGGCATTACCTGCACATTTCTACCGAACCACAAAATCAACCTGCGGAATGCGCCTCATCTGATTTATAGAATGGGAGTAAAAAGAGTTATCGCCCAATTCAGAGAAGAAAATATACCAGACGCATGAAAGTGATTTACCGGAAGCATGAAAGTAGTTGAGAGTCACTTCTTCATTCAGGAATTGGGTATTGTTTTCATGCGTATGAAGGTCACAAACAGTCAAATTACTAAATTGCCATTCAGCTATCCTTCTTGAAATTAAAAGAATAAATATTAGTATATACTAATTTGAACTTGTTCTTAAAACAAGGCAGCAGTTCATGAAACTGTATTAACTTCAAGTTCGCCGACAATTCTTTGAAACACGTGTATTAAATTCAACGAGTATTTCAATAGGATGTCGGGGAACATATGGCAGTTTTCTGAAATGATTCTCTGATTTCCTTACTGAGCATTTATTGTCGAGACCACTGAATAAGCTCCGGCTAGAATGTATTTAGGCGTTTCGATGCTCACTGAAAATGTTGGTAGAACTGCAGTGGAGAATTAAAATACATATCCAATTACATGTGATTAGAATCATGAATACACATTAACCCATGTATGCAAGAGCAGTAGAGCATATAAAATGTCAACAAATCAGAATTATAAAAAAAAACATAACAAAACATAATAATAACTACGAATACAGTAAGAAAATGAAGGAAGAGATTCAAGAGAGCATAACAAGTGGGAGCGAAATAATAGGTTTATGACGAAAAAAGTTAGAAAAGTAACTTAAATGAACAGACTATTAAAACTCTATTTACATCCTTTCGTTCAGTGAACAAATTATATTTTTCTTCATTTGTATATATGTGTTCCTATTGTATGTTTTTCTTCCCTTAATTGAACTGCATTACCTGCTAATGATGGTGGAAAACACATTTGCACATTTGTGAACAGGAATTAAATTCTTAATTATTATCATTCTTTTTCACCTCTTAAAGGAAACCTCACCCCAAGAAATAACCAAAAGGCATTACATCATGCCAAGAATTTCTTCATTCTTTTGAACATTTCGTAAAGAAAATTGTTCATCAATAGGCTGGAAATAAATTTCAGCATTGTACCCACACTTATTATCTGGGGGTGAAGTTTCTTGTTTAGAGCCGTTCGCTCCGCAACCAGTTTGTCTATACATTGGTCTATTTTCATATGTCTAATAATAATTTTTGTCTACTTATCATTCGCTTTATGACCATTTAGGCTAAAAGTCATTTTGATCTAATTTCCATTTGGTTTAAAGGTACATGTCCCTTTTGCAGCCAACCTGAAATTCTGTAGAACTTTGCAGGAATTATGAATATGTCATGTATGTCCTATCTGTGAAATTTGAACGTTAGCAGTGTCCTAATATTCAAATTATGCAAGGAAACCCGTTTACTTGCTAGACTTCACTGTCAGACACCATTGATTGACTTACTTCTTTGGTAATAACATACATAAAATGAGCTGTAAAGGGTACATGAGCATTTGTCTACATCAATAACCAACTTCTTGTGATGGCCAAAATTAAACTGATTGAATCTTTGCGCAGCATAAAACGTATGACCATTCGGTACAATGGTCTGAAAATCAAGATTATTACTTATTGGCTCCATAGCTCCTCAGTCGATTTGACAACTAATAGTCGTTATTTTCCCACTTGAAGACATTTTCAAGCCCCACCTTTTTTAGGGAAGTTCTTAACTAGTTATCTCTTTCAAATGCCGTTGGAATTTAACCTTTTCATTTTTTGGGCCTGCAAATGGGATATAGTACCTTTAATCTCCAATAAGTAAACTACCCATTAGGTATATTGCTCGTTTAGTCTAATTCCCAGTTTGTGCAGTTGTGCCCGTATTGTGTCTACTATCGAAATGATCTAATAATCATAAATAATGATAATCAGTAATGATTATCAGACCTTTTTTGGATAGTATAGACGGGCTAGGTGTAGACCATATGGAAATTAGACGAACTAGTTGTAGACCAAATAGCAATTCACCATGTTTCTTTAAAGATATAAACTTTCAAGCTGAACAACATAATCTTGATGTTCCCTCTTTTAAAGCGGCTCACCAAGGATGGATTCTGAAATAAGTCACTTTAGGCTTGAGCCTAAACTTTCTTTTGTCTTGAATAGAATTTACCTAAATTATTACAAAAACACAGCCAGATTTTCGTCAGAAAAGTAGAATGTTATATGGTTAACATACATGTACATTGAATTTGTTTTGCTGGAATACGCACTACACACATAAGAATGATATAACTTTACACAAAGAAATGATATGCAAATAATCAACCCCCCCCCCCCCCAAAAAAAAAAAAAATAATAATAATAATAAATAAATAAATAAATAAATAAAAATAAAA
>JAVYIG010008175.1:0-92370 GCA_035222895.1 Strongylocentrotus droebachiensis | reverse complement strand
GCCATGCCTTTGCGTTGATAGTCGGCTAATGCCTTCTTTTGTCACTCTCTGTTTATTCTTCGTTTTGTCAGAGTCATGGGAAATAACCAGCCAGCACTGCTTTCCAATTTTGATCAAAAACGACCAAAATAGAAATAAAAGGGCCAGGAAGCGACATTTATTACCAGTGTTCCGCTACACCAGATTAGTCCAAGTTATTAGTTACTTTTCTCTTTTGTGATGAACTACAAACGACGACAAATTTGTGAGTCTCCTATGCACACTACACCCCCACATTTCCTCAGGTATAATTGATTGTACCTGTAGTAATAGACCATGCAGAGCAAAGGTCGTTCTGGGAATGCAAATTGATGAATTTTCAGGAAGTTTTATAGATCATCAGATTAAATTGTTGAAAATCATATTTGTCATGGTGATTTGGGGTTTAAAAAAAAAAATCTGTGGCAGCAAAGTTATAAGAGGTGTAGGGTTGTCTTGGTTAAGTGGTTCATTCACTTCACTCTCAATTCAAGGGTTTAGGGTTCCAATCCCAGCCTGGCACTTTAAACATCATTTGGCAAGACATTAATCCACATTTGCCACTCTCCATCCAGGTTATTATCTCGTGAAAGCTATAGACTCTTCCATGAAAGTTCCTGGGTTTGCATCTAGCTTGCTCATGCAGTGCCTCACACTTGGCTCTCTCAACCCGGGGGTATCAATGTGTGCCTGGCAATGCTGGGGGTAAATGGTACCTGCAAGGCGGTAAGGAGGATAATGATTCATTCTTGATAAGGCTACCATGGGTAAACAAGACCATTATATATAGCACCAAAATATACAAACATTAAGCCTGTCTGCAGTTCATAGAACCACATATAACCAAGTGTTAGCCACTCTTAAGCAGTGTTACCTGCTATTCGTGACCACCTGTACAGAAAGACCATCTTTTTTTATCATGAAGACCACTTTTTTGTTTCAATGGGGCAGTATTTCTTGACCACTTGCCTATAAAGCTGCATATCTTATCTCCATTGGATGGTCTTTAAATACAAGGTTTCACTATATAGCTTTTATCTAGTATTTGAAGGAAAAAAAAGTTTTGAAATATGCTACCCTTTACCCCCCCCCCCCCCCATCCCTCCCAGCCCCCCTGTTCCAGTTATGACATTCCCCACCAGCAGTAATCTTTATCCCCATTCTTATACTAAATCTAATATAGTCACAATACTTCATCTATGTCTGTCTGACAAAAAATCTCTTTCAAAACTGTCCTCTGCCCTAATAATCACAAAATTACAATCTATGATTGTTCAAACAATGTTGGAATGTATTCTTTTCTTTGATTTAATACCTAGATTCTAATAAAATGATGATTAACATTTGATCCAGTATATTTTGTCAATTTTCTGTGGATTATGCTGCAGATTATATCAGAAGGGGGAGATGAGCAAGAGAGGGAGAGATAGAGAGAGCGACAGCAGAGAGGGGGCGAGGGGGGGGGGGGGGGGGAGGGAGGGAGGGGGAGAGAGAGAGGAATAGAGAGGGGGAGGGACAGATTGGGAGGGACAGATTGAGAGGGAGAGAGTGAGAAAGTGAGAGAGAGATAGAGAGTGAGAGAGAGAGATAGAGAGAGAAAGAGAGAGAGAAAGACCAAGAAAGGAAGGGATGAGAAAGAGAGAAATAGAGTTAGAGTAGTTTATAAAGAGAGAAGCAAGAAAAAGAGAGAGAGAATTATAAGAATCTATCAAATGAATTTGTGGGTAGTCTCTTAATAATGTTGCGCTTATCTCATGAGACCTATCACCAGGAAAGAAAATAAAGGTTCTGCTACCATCGGTAACATCACAAAATGAATGTTCAAAATAATGAATACATTTTTTGTTCACCTGAATTACCTTGGGGAATTAAAGTTTAATTTAATTCTTAAAATAATGTTCGTAAAGAGGTTCTGAATCATTACTGGTATCAATTACCGGTACCTAGAGATCTAGGTATCTCTTAACATTTGCCTGTTCCAATAACTGAGTTTCAGATATATTCTAATGGAATGAAAGAAACATACATAATGTCAACATTTTACAAGTTAATCATGATAAGTCCCTACAAATCACCTACTGACAAACTATTCAAACAAATACAATGCAACCCATTATATCAAAATGATGAAAAATGGGCATGAAAAGAAGTTTCTTGAAGCAAAGGGGATTGGGCTTAAAAAGTGGGTTGAAGTTCAGCGCAGGGCATTTTATTACTATATATCCATAATACCCCCTGCATGTACCACTGACTGAATGTTCAACTCATGTCTTTTTGTCAGTTTAAGCTATTTCATTTATCTCTAACTATTCGCTCTTTTAAAGTGAAAACTGCACACTCCGTGCATCACACTCAATTTCAAAAGCTTCTGAGCATACCACAAATCGGGGAGGAATTCTTTTGAGAGATTCGGCAAAAGTTCTGAATGGTCGGGCCAGCTGGGGGTAGCGGCTTTTCTTGTCGGAGCCATAGAGGGGGACAATTACTGCACCTCCCACCGAGCAAGTACTACCCCTATTAACAATGCCATGACAATCAGCTCCAACATAACCTTTTAAAGATAAAAGGAGTCGCGAGTGTCGCGGTGTGTGTCTGTGACGTAAGACACGTGGGGGCATTCCTTTTAACATGAAGGATTATCCAAAGGAAAGCGTGGGGCACACGATGTGACACGTTCCATTTTTCTTTAAAGGTAAAGACCAGTTTTGGAAACGCCCCCCCCCCCCCTCTCAAAAAATGAAATGGAAGCTCTTATTACCAATCATGTGAAAGAATATGTTTTGACTAATACGTGATCATACAAATTTTGCCGAGAAATCGCCTACTTATTGATATATTTGGTAAATTATTATATCTATTTGGACCTGATAGATATATCGCACGTGTGGGGCACGTGTGGGGGTGGTCCCATATCCATCTTTCTGTGTACAGTGCTTGTAACTTTATCAAGACTGGGCCAAATTTCTTATCATTTTGATGATTCCAGAACCTTGCAGTGCACACCAATACTTATATGCTAGATGATCAACCTTTTCTGATTGATTCCACAACGTTTCTTTCACAATGCAATCGCACGACCAGAACTGGTCTTTATTCTTAATTTTGTTCTTCTTTCCTTTGGTAAAATTGTCTGTAGAAGCATAGTGACATGGTGGAGCAACCGTCCAGAATGATTCTAGTACTTGAAGCAGTGCAAATGAAATGGATCGAGAGATCTTCAAGAAATTCTGTACCCAGGAAGGACCTTAAAGAATACATGGAAAACTATTTGAAGACAGATCGACTGCTTAGAGCCAAAAGGCCATTGTCTCTGTCAATTTGATGAGTAGAGGCACTTCTGGTTCTCAGCGGATGATACAACCAGAGACCTTGAGCCCCGTCTGCATGAAGCCCCTCCGGCCATGACACTTTTGTCCTAATGGCAAGGTATCAATATACAAGTGCCACTATCAACCCCACAGTTGAAGTTGCTGAAAACCACTTGGTAGTACATCATCTGCTTTTGTCCTAATGGCAAGGTATCAATATACAAGTGCCATTCTAAACCCCGGTGTATAATAAGATGGTACCTATAGAAGGGTATACTACTTGAAATGCACTGACCACAATTAACCCTCTGCCTACTGGCACCGTGTGATCCATGTATTAAGCCTATGGGATTTAAAGAATTGAGTAGTCATCGGGTTAAAGCTCATCTGTACTAGTGAACAGGAGGGATTAGACCACGCTGCAAGGTCACTGGACAGGTGGTTATCTCATCAACTCAGCTCTCAATTAACATAGGAAAAAGAGGATCATGGGGGACCAATGGTCACCGATCATGCATTGTTTGTTATATAGAGGGCGCAAGTATAGCTATAAGTAGTGCAGTGGGCCTTTAAGAATTGCTGAAAACCACTTGGGCGATGCATCCTATGCAGAGAGCTAGAACGACGTTAACTCTATGTAAAAAAAGATGAGTTAATGCCCTTCTAGCTCCCAGCGGATGACCAAACCAAGATAGCCAAGCTGGGCACCATGTAACTGAGAGTCTGAAAGTCTGAAACACCCCTGAAGTTTCTCAAACCGCTTTAAAGTGTGGGTTTGTGGGTTAATTGAGTCCCTACATGGCTCTTGGAGCATATAAAGGCATCAATATATGTTTTCCACTCTCGACCCAGGTGTGGTATGGTGGCAGAATTTAATTCTTGAAGTGTTCTGTGCACTGTTAAATGGTTGCTAGAGCTCAAAGATAAACTTGAGTTCTGGTAAAAAAAGAAATATGAATTCTCACAGAATCTAACAAAACTTACACTGAATGTTCAAGATTACAAATAAATGTCATGTGCCAAACAATTTTGGAAGAAAATGTATACTGACTGAGTAATGAGCATAGAAAGATAAGGAAATCAGGCCGTACTAGCCCCGACACCATGTGTGTTGTCCCATATACATCTTTCTGTGTAAGTGATTGTTACTTTACCGAGACTCTGCCAAATTTATGATGATTTTGATGACTCCAGAACCTTGCATTACACACCATTACTTACATGCTATATGAACAACTTTTCTGATCCATTCCATACCTTTTCTTTCACAATGCAATCGCATTACCAGAACTCAAGTTTATCTTTAAAGCCTTGGTAATAATGTCTGTAGACCTATGGAAGCACTTCAAACATTACATGATATGTACTGCACATGAACAGAAAGTTGTATTATCAGAAACGCAACCGGTCTGCCAGAAATGCTTTGTGTGATTCAATGCAGTGGCCACCCCCCCCCCCCCCAAAAAAAAAAAAAAAAAATTGAAACAGGCAGAATTTTTTTCTTCTTTCTTCCAATTGTTATCACTGGTTCAACATTTATTCTCCAACATACCATGCTAACAAAGGCCCATCAATGGAGGTGCTGATTTATTCTACTCTCTCAACAACTATCACTATAAACCAACTTACAGAACATAGCGGCAAAATGAAATTGAAACTAATTTTTTCTAGGCTACGCAAGGCCATTCCTGAAATAGCACAAAAATTGACTAAAGTTTACCAACGTGGCACTATGCGCTTCATTAAATACATTGTTAATTTTGATAAAGGCAGGTGGAAAGTTGGCAGTGACAGAAAATAAAGCCAAGCAATTTTCTCAAATTTTATTTACATTCATTTTCATTTACACTTGTAAAAACCACAAAAACCTGGTCAAACAAAATTTAAAAAAAAATGGGATAGGAAAGTCTTAATGACGAGAAGTAAGCAAATAATTAAAAAAGATATATATGACAGGTTTATTGGGTCGTGTGATTGATCGTAAATCAAGTCTTGATTCAATGTTTACGATGTACAGTCCCATATGTCCATATCCATGTTGGTGCATTTGAGTGCATGCTGTCTTCGTCTGGTTGTAGTGATTTTGTCTCAGATTTGTTGGTAAAAAAGAACTCCCAATATTAAGGTGTTGTTTAATTATGATATAATAAACCCTTAAAAATTCCTTTTAGACATCTGCTTTTGAAATTACCACAAATAGATTTCAATTATTAGCCTACTTGCACTCTCTCTCTTGCTCATGACTACATGCTCATTCTTCTTTCCTTCCTTTTCTCCTTTTTTCTCCAGAGTATGTGAACAACTTTTTTAAATATTTTTAATAACCTCCCAATAAAAGTAGCCATACTCTTTAGAAGTGACAAAACATCTTACCTGATACATAAAAAGCTCTCCTATTATAAGCTAGACTATACTAAAATACACTACACTCCCAATATCTATACCAGCATGTATAAATACATATCAGTGTCCAATAACTTGAATTCCACATGTTCCTCCCTTCATAACTTTTTGATCTATAGAGGGGGTAGTTCACCATTTTCTCACAGTCACAGATTCTTGCCTTGTGGTCTGTGAGCGAATACAAAGTACACACTAGAGCAATGCACAAAGCAGAGTGTATACCAGTATAGTTTGTAGCTAGCAAGGTATAATGAACAAATCACTCACTGTAAATGTATACTAGCACATAGTCATAGACAGTGTTGATAATATACATGTGTTCTTTGCACTAAACTGTTTATTACAATTTCAAAGACACATTGTAAATTGCCTATAACAATAATTTGTATGCTATAAATTAAAGTTAATTGCTACTAATACTTTTTGTGCTATAAGAGTGTTAGGCTTCCGATTTTGTTCAAAACCAAGCTTTTATTCATATTTTTCTCTTTATTTCACTTTTCTAGGTAGCAATGCATAGCTGCTGCTGGTTATAGCTTCCCACCATATTGTCTGTTTAGGGCTTAAAGGACGTTAGCTCATATACTTGAACACAGAGTTAACATCCTTTAGTACTGTATTGTACAGACGATATATCAATTGCATAGACCCACACCATAGAACTATACTATAGGTCTATCTATTCAGCCTAGACCATGCTTCACTATGTATTTAATAGTCCCCATACTGTTACAGACTATACAGGTTGGTAAGATGCCTGAAAATTCCTTTCCAGAATATTATGATTACCCAAAATGACCTTTTTGTAGTCCACGCAGAAAACTAATAGGAGGCCAAGGAAATTCAGGAAGGGTAAATTGTAGGGTAAAGAAATGTACTTTTAGGGGGAGGGGAAGTAAGAGATGGCTATGGAGAGTAAGGGACGGAGCTGGAGTGAATTATAAAATGAACAAGTGTGAGGGAAATGTAATGAAGAACAAATTTATGTCCAAATAGGTGAGTAGAAAGCAGATTAAATACAGTTGTGATGGAATACATGTATACAAATATATATTGCTAGGAAATGAGAAACTGGTGAAGAAAGAAAGAACTCTGGGAGAAAGGGAGGGGGGTGGGGGTAGTGAGAGAGGAGAGAAAAGAAGAGAGTTTTGCAAATTAAAACAAGTATCTGGTATAAAAGTATGAAGGGAAATCAAGAAATAGGAAGGAACAGACAAAGGCAGAAACATAGCAAGAACGGCAGAAAAGAAAGAAAGGAAAGAGAACCTCTTTTTTCACTGAAATACAACTGTCTGGCACTCCATGTGTAAACCTGTATACTAGTAGTAGAGACTTTCTGTCTCTCTGTCTCTGTCTCTCTCTGTCTCTCTCTGTCTCTGTCTCTGTCTCTCTCTCTCTCTCTCTCACTGTCTCTGTGTGTGTGTGTGTGTGTGTGTCTCTCTCTCTCTCTCTCTCTCTCTCTCTCTCTCTCTCTCTCTCTCTCTCTCATTGGGCTTTGCTTTATTTACCCACCCTTGTATTTACACACCTTTCATTGACACACAAAACAAATCCACACACACAAGGTCCATTCATCACTTGAGCTCACATGTGCATCAGCCAATCAGAACAGAGTAAATGTACCAGGGAGGGTTCAGCCAATGGCATGTGTCTATTCATGGGTCACATGCCCAGCAACAGTGCATCCCCTCTGATTGGCTGGGAGCCAAGCTCATGCATATGCATAGCTAGTAGCAACTTTCAGCCAATCAGCAGCTCCAAATGACTGAAGTGTGTTAATGTATACATATTGCATCTATTTTCCATGCTCTTTTGTCTTTGCATGACACTGACATACAAACAAAGACCAAGCATTTGACAAGGGATACATTTACATTAAAATTGAGGGAGTACAAGGGGCATACCCCCCTCCTTAAATTTAATAACAATCTTCAAGGCTTTAAAGATACTATGTCCCTTTTGCAGCCAACCTCAAATTCTGTAGATTTTTGCAGGGATTATGAATATGTCATGTATGTCCTATCTGTGAAATTTAAACGTTAGCAGTGTCCTAATATTCAAATTATGCAAGGAAACCCGTTTACTTGCTAGACTTTACTGTCAGATACTATTGTCAGTATTGAGTGAGTGACTGGCTTTTTCTTCTTCTTTGGTAATAACATACATAAAATGAGCTGTAAAGGATTTCTCTACATCAATAACCCACTTCTTGTAATGGCTAAAATTAAACTGATTGAATCTTTGCGCAGCATAAAACGTACGACCATGCGGTACAATGGTCTGAAAATCAAGACTTATTACTTATTGGCTCTCTAGCTCCTAAGTCGATTTGACAACTATTAGTCATTATTTTCCCACAGAAATGTCTCTGTGATGTAGTGGTGGACTACTTTCCCATTTGTTCCATCACATAAAATTACTAAAATTGTGATTTTGTCTAAAATGTATGATTCAGGATGATCCTTTTGCTTTAGAGGACCTAAGACAATATGCTATCATTAATATATTTAGAGAAAACAATCGAGAGCAAAACAAATATTAAGAATTATTATTGTACACAAACAACAGGAGAGTAATCCATGCCCACCTCACAATCCACTGACCAAACTGCCAATTTGAGATTTGCATAGACTTAGTAACCTGATATCTCAATCATTCATAGCTTACTTATTTTCGGTCCGATTATTTTAAACTTTTGCCATTAACGGTTTATCTATGGTTTATTTATGGTTTATCCTATTTTTCTGCTTTCACACAAATGAACTTATAATATAACCAGGGTTGGATTGCCCTTTAACAAGACAATTTTATTACTGCTCCTTGAAATCAATTGAATTTAATGACTCTATCTACATACAAGTATCCAGATATCAGATGTTACTCTTTTTGTAATGCTTTCTAAGTTTAGCACATTTTTATGTGCTGAATTCCTAGAAGTCATTCAAGGCCCCGGTCAAGAGTTTATTATCTATCACGATCATCAGAAATCTGATGGTCATTCAGTTACATTGTAAAAGAAACTGTGCAATATGAAAATGTTGATCATGTGGCACATTAGAATCGGTGTAAACTGTGAGGTTTTGAAATCACCAAATTGATAACAAATTGGCGCAATCTTTCTGAAGTCACAGCTCTGCACGCAAAAAGGTGTATATGGGACCACACACACATACTGTACACATGTGGAATAACAGTTTGTTCCAGATTTGAAAGCTATTATCTTGTTGTATGTTGAATATTAGGGCATTTTAGATACCGGTAGGTATACTGACAGCTCCAATGGGGAAATGGTGAAACCTAAGTAACGTTCAATGCTGAAAACAATGGCACCAACTGATATGTTTAATCAAATGTGCCCAGAACGTGCCCAGAAAGTGCCCCAATTTTATGGTTTAAGGAAAAAAAACTATTGTTTTTCTGCATTTTTGTAAAAATATTTTGGCTTAAATTGTTAATTTGGTGTACATATTAAAAAAAAAAAGATTGAAATTAAATTAGAGTCTGAGTCTGCAGACTAACCCTCCCCCTCCCACCTCATTAGCCACCCCTCATATACCTCACTACTGGACAAACTCTTTGAACCATTTCGAGCCATTATCACAATCTCAGCCCTGCTAGCCTAAGGATTGAGTGCTAGAGAAGTGCCATTCCTGAGTTTGTTCTGGGCTTTTGTTGATAATTGCCAGGCAGTTCCTGAAAAGGTCGCTGGATCCACCTAAGAACAATCGTCAATAAAGTCAACAATACGACTCCTCATACATCTTACCCCCTCCCTCATTCACACCACCCAAATTGGATGTATTGCTATATAAAAAACATATATCTTTACAATGAGTGGATCATCTTGTCTAGTTTGAATGATGTACATGTACAGAGCAAAACATATGTTTGAACGTTGTTTCAAAGGAAAACTTGATAACAAATCAAGGTCTCTTTCTCGCCTAAACATTGTTTTATTTTAAATCAAAAATGATATAACTTGGTGAGGCTAATTGTATAAGCACCCACTAACGATTGGTGAGCTTTCATGTCAACTGATATCAAAACAAGTTTCTTTTTTATGTTTCTTTATACGTTTCTTTATACGATGTCTGTGCATCTCTGTACACCAGTCTGTGCGTTAGTCTGAATGCCCCCTGTCACGACACCATGATTCTTTATACAATGTTTCTCTATGATCTGAACAGGCTACTGTATTCTATAATTGGGTGCCAACAGTAACATTAGACCCTGGACTAGTTACAAAGATTGAGCAAAAGAATGCTATTCATTACATGCAAGTTCTTTTTTTTATCAATTCTTTTTTTCCAGGTAACCTTTTAACCATCAAATAGTAGAAACACACACAGACACATACACCCTCAAAGTGTATTTACAAGATGATGAATGGGGTTTAAAGTTTTCCAGAACTTTTAAGAGGGGGGGGGGGGGGGGGTAGAGGGCAAACTGCAAGTCATACATTCAGATGAGCTTCTTACATAACCTACAGATATCATATGCTGTCAAAAAGGTCGTAAGAGATTCTGTATTCTGTTGGCAACCAACAATATTCTTTATTTTTGTTATATGTTCTCTTAAATTTGCCATGGAAACATTAGAAATGTTTATTGTGTGATTATAGAATGAACAAATTTATAACTAATCTTCGCAATCTTGCTGAATATCACAAAACGTGAAAAAGCACTGTATACAGATATGGGTACATGGGTCTTCTCCTACATAAATGTAGGATCAAAATGTGGTCTGACAGTTGCATAATTTAAACAGTAGTAATATTTTTGAACATTTTTTCATTTGTGTTTAAATTAAACTTGTTTAGTGAGAGGACCAGAATTCGATCAGCCTTCTCAATAATGCATTTGCCACTTTAAAATGGAGAATTACCTTTACCTGTAAATAGATTTTTTTTTTTAAAGCAAGGAGGCTAAAATTCAGCCTTCCCTTTTAATGAGTCTGCCACTTTAAAGTATGAGTCATGGCAGGTAAGCAAGAAAATAAACAAGTCAACAACTTAAGTAATCACCTCAGTAGGTAATGTCAATAGGTTCGGGGAGTGCATGGGATTTTTGTTTACTCTTACAGATGGCAATGGCATTGACACAGATTGACCAGTGTTAATAATGGAGCGAGGATGTAAGGTTTCCATCCAACTGTAAAAAGACAGAAATTTTGTTTGCGAAGGGAATTAAAGGAACAATAAGAGACAAACAAATGAATACAGTAGACGAACAAACAGACTGGCACTGACAATGGTTCATCTATAGAGGGGGTAATACTGGATTGAAAAGCGGTGCCCCTGTTCGCTTCATGACTAAAGTTATGCATTACAGGATGAAATTCTCTTATTTTAGTTTCAATAGACTATATATATATTCAAGACATATTTTAGATCATGCCAGTTCACATGAACTTAATTATTATAATTTTCAATACAGAGCTAATGAATTTTGATACTTCCCGCTCCCCAAACCCCAAAAGTATAAATTGTATGGGCTTATTTGTAGGCATTCTTCTTATAGAACACAACACAAATTAGCATAAAATACTATCTCTTTTTATCTGCTTCATCAAAAATACAATATTATTTTATTTCTTTAAAAAAAACAAGACGCTTGCCACTCATACATTATGGGAGAGTGTTAGCTTATTCTCTTCACTTGACAATAGAGTTAATTGTAATTCATTTAGCACTCTCTTGTGAAAGGGGTACTATATTTCCCCCCTCACCTCATTCTTTTACCCCCCTGATCTCGGTATAAAAGAAGGGGGAGGGGTTAAGGGCCTTTGTTTGCTGGCAATAAGACTCCATGTTGATCTTTGTAATGAATTAAATCAGTTCCTATTTGATATATCCCATTCTTTGCCAATTATCCGCTGAAAGCCAGCATATCATTAAGTTGTGCACTTTTAGACAGAATAACACCCCTTTTTACTCTGATAAGGGGAAGAAGGGGGTTCAGGGTTGTTTAGTAATCAATTTGACAAGAGATCTCATCAATAATCTTTAATCAATTAGCACACATCTAATCTATACCATTATCCTGATTTGTAAAATGCCTTGAATATGTAGTTGAATGTTTATCTAAGGATATTAAAAATCCACCATAAAACACAAGCAGAAGATGGTCACGCTCTCAGCCTATCCTACAATGTTCCTAATCCTGAAACAATAATGGTAAACTGGTCACCATCTGCAATAATGGCTAATTTGGCTTGGCCCATGCTCTTCCAAAGAAACAGGCTTTTAATTGGTAGGTGTCAGAACACAGAATGGAAGAATACACGAGAATGTTGAGAAGTGATTTTGATACCAAGAGACAATTAACTTGTGGTGGCTTGAATGCAGGGTGACAAGTTCTTTAATTGATTAATTGATTAATTCAAAGCTTAAACTTCCCTCCTGGTCATCCCCTTGGCCAGAAGCTGGCTTTTCATAGGAAATTAGGCCCATTGTTGCTTAAGATTGGTGTGTATTACAACACCTAAGATAGGAAGGTAAAAGATGTAAGAAAATGTTCAGCAGATGAGAAGTTAGATACAGTCAGCTAAATGTTGAAAGGCTGTTGGCTCCAATTCTGAAGTTCAACTTCCACATAATACGTTGACACACAGGAGGTGGTGGTGGTGGTAAGGGGGGGGGGGGGGTTGAAGCATATAAGGGGTGGGTCTTAACCTATGAATATTCAAAAGGGGTGCGTCAAAGGCGTGTTTAAGAGAGAAGTTGACAGAAAGAGTCAATATACTTGTTTAAGAGAAGGGATGGTAAATGGGGGGGGGGGGGGGGCAGATAGTGTGGTGTGGTTTTTTTTTGCTAGCTCAAAGATTAAATCAAATGGGGTCAAAAGATGTTGGTAATGAATTAAGACTCTTCAAGACTCATTTTCTGGGTCAAATTTAATCTTTTCTCCATCTCTCAACCATTCGATTTATCAACATTTTCCTTCTTTTATCAAAAATCAAAGTGCCAGTGGGGTCAACTATCTAAGTATGGTAATATATACTCTGATAAGTGCAAGACAAAAAACTTGAGTATGTCTGTATTCGCTGCTATTCTAAATAGTTTTCTATCACAGTTATCTTCCAATTACAGAAGATTGTATAGATGATCAGTTCCCTTTCTAAGTTATGCACTTCCAACACCTTAGTATAGCAAGAACCATCAGGCAGTTCAATGCTTTCTTGTTTTTCTTCTTTTCCCTCATGAAAAACAATGGACCCTCAACTTGAATTTGTAGAAACCCTACATGACATATTGACAAAAAAGCAAAATTGGTTTAAAAGTCTCTGTAAATGAACACCACCTCATAACAACAAAGGGGCGAGGCTTAAAAAGTGGAAGGAAGATGGAGAAAGAAATTAGTTTTAAATAGGGGAAAGATACATCCCTATACACCTGTGGCTTAAGATTTTCCAGAGCTTAGGTCTGGGTGTTTTTTCTTCCTTCAATTTCAGTGTCTTAACTTTTCCAACAACCTCAAATTGTTGCAAGATAAAGGCTCAAGACGGATTGAACTAGAGAAAACTGAAGTATAAATCAACGTGAGAAAAAATAGACCTTAAGAAGTGACAATGCAAACTAAGACATGTAAAAAAACAAGACAATAATTGGAAAGGTAAACAAAATACAACTTGTTGACTAACTTCACATACACTTATTGGAGAGTCCAATCCATACTTAAAGAGAAGGTTGAGTTCTGGGAAGAGGTGAAAAATAATTTGTGAGCGTTATCATTCTTATTATGCAAGTGTGGAAGAACATCAGATAAGACATGTTCCCTGAAAAGCATGGCTCTTCAATTGCCTTTATATTCTAAATATGTCATGTAACTTTTTTCTTTACCAAGACTTGGCCAAATTTCTTATCATTTTGATGATTCCAGAACCTTGCTATACGCACAAATTCTTATATGCTAGATGATCAACCTTTTCTTGTCAATTTCACACTGTTTCTTTCACAATGCAATCGCATGACCAGAACTCAACTTCATCTTTAAAACTTTATAGATGCAGTTAGTTCTTACAAGAAGTGCCAAATTATCCAAAGGGAGTGTTGAATCAGCACAGAGTAGAAATGTAGCCTAATTCCAGACATTGATGATTATATCTAGCTTGTAATGCCAGGTGTGTGTAGTCTGCAGGCACATGCTCTAATTTGACACCTCAACACAATTCTCTTTCGCAAAGTATTTTGAGCCTTTTGCTCTTTTGCTCATCTCGTTTAGTAATTCCTGGTCCACAAATACCATTTTCATTAGTTGGTTCGATTTACCTGACTGCTAAGAAAGCATGTGTGTATATGCTTGTAAGTTAGCAACCATGGGACCGACAGCTACGAGAATTAAAGTCAGGTTTTGAACCCGAGACCTTCCACTGCTCTACCACTGAGCCATCATGCCTCCTTCCTTACAGTTTGTCCTTCTCTTGGTTAATTAAAAGAAGTCCTCTTCAATTGAACATTGAGGATTAGACACTTCGGTGGTTAGTGCTTTATGAGCACTATTTGTATTATTATTATGTATTATTATTATATTGCCTTTTATATTTTTGATCAATGAAATCTTGTCCAGTGATTGGCCAACAGAGCATCACGTGACCCAACACAACATTGCTATGATGTAACCGTGACGTCACCCATGGTATAGTGCACTATACCATAGCACTATACCATGGATGACGTCATATATATGCGACCGATCAAGATCAATGTGCTATCGGTCGCGGTATGTCCGTCTATGCTGCTCTCATCAACCAGAGCACCTGCACCACCTGCACTATACACAACTTCAGTGACAGTAAACATTATTATTAATATTTAATATATAAGGTTGGTTTGAAAAATATAAAACAAATATATCATGCACTATTTCAAGCCACTAGTGAAATTATGGATTCCTCAGTGACAGAAATAGCACTATTTTCTGAGGGGCGTAGCCCCAAAGAAAAGAAGTGCTATTCCTGCCACCTCGATCGATCCATAATTTCAACTAGAGCCTCTCAGTGCATGGTATATTTGTTTACTACTTTACCCAGTAGTCTGAAGATAAAACTAGCAGAGCAAGGAGAATGGTAGAAGACTCCAATCTTCCTTGGTATGTGAAGAAGCAGGGTCAAGATGAAAGAATTACAGGGAAAGCAAACAATTAGAACAAGTTAAGTGTTAGCTTGTCAGCTTACTACAAGCTTTAGCAAGGGGACTTAATTAAAGTATTATTCTAGAGGTGAGGCCAGTGTAGTCTTGTCTTCCAAACAGAGATTTTTTCTTCTTCATCAAGACAGAAGATTTATTTTTATGCCCTCCAGACTTCCTTAAATTTTGATTTTCACCAAAGGCAAGAAAGTCTCTGTTATGGAACAATCTAGCTCTGGAAAGCTCAAAAAAGATCTTTGGGAAGCTAGAGGCACTGAGTGTCAGTATCATCTGCCACCCCCCCCCCCCTCCCTCCATTTCCCCCAGCAACTCATTGCATATTTGCATATATGTACACTTTTATTGAAATGGACAACTAGCATTTTTGTAGGAGATACAAATCTCCTCTCCATATCTCACAGGGATACCAGTAATGAGCCTGAAAAGAGACTCAGACAAGTTGGAGTCCTGTATCGTCTGTTTGGAGCCAGAAGGACGTAATTGACTCATATATTCTGAGATTGTGATTTATTGCCCTTTTGGCTCTGAACAGATGATATGCACTGTACAGCTAGTATGGATCGAGCCTGAAAGCAGAGACTTGTAAGTCCCTGCTGAAAGGGAAGGGGATGAAATCAGGCTATGGCCTGTAAAATGACACCCCAAATCTCACCTAGGCGATTACCCCCTCCTCCTGCTCATACTCTACTTTCTAAAATAACATTAAACTTGAACTCGACGATGACTTGACAATGATCTGACTTCAGTCTCTCTTCCATTCACATCAGAAAAAAAACCATCCTAAACATGAATTGCATATTTTATTTTCAATACCTACAGATGATGTGTTTGGTTTAATAGTTTAGTGGTGGATATTTCACCTCACTGCTAAGGAAGCATAAATTATTGTTAAAAAGCGACCGGAGGACTCACAGCTTTAGGTCCTCTCGGAGCGGAGGGTTGCCATGTCTGGCAAGCGATGGGTATGTTTCTCACCTTTAATAATAAAGACTCCCTTCTTCCACTACTGCTGATGCCCTACTTTCTCCATACCATTACACTTGAACTTGCACCCTTAATGCCATGATCTGGCCTTAGTCTGTCTCCCATAAAAATGGGGTCATCTCATCAAACAAACCTCAAAGGTCCACAAGGCCCCATCCACATTAAAAAGAATACAATTTAGAAATATATAATTGAGAAATTAGTTACATTTTCTTTAGTTTGAAAACCTAAGAGGGCCTGTTGCAATGTATGGCAATCCTTCATCATATTCATAATGTAATGTAAATACAGGCAAAGAGTGGGAAAGGTGTAGGAGAGAGATGTCAAAGAATGGTATGAAGATAGTTGGGGAGAGGAGTAGAGTGAGAGAGAGGGGGGGGGGGGGGAGGGGAAGTGGAGGTGAAGAGAGTGAGAAGGGAAAACGGGAAAAGGAGAAAAGATGGTGCTCAGAGATGGGATGGAGAGAGATGAAGATAAAGAATAAAAGAGGTAGAGAGAGAGAGAGACAGGAGTAATAACAAAATGATAAGAGAGAAGGTTGAAGAAAGGGAAAGTTCAAGAAAGAAGTTAAACCAATTTCTATTAGATCACACTTTGGAAAAGACACTGATATCGTCATACAAACTCAAAGCTGACTGATACTTTGCCTTCAGGGCAATATAATTGTCTGTGTAAGCTGTTGTCGGTCTAGTGTTGGTTTCCTCTGGTAAAAATAAATATAAAATACGTTCCTTTTTGTGATGATTCCCTCCTTCTTTAGAACAGAATCTTTCATATGTGAAAGGGGTCATAGTTAGCAAATTTTTGTGGATCTTTGTTCTTTGTAGGGCAACCCTACCTGCTTATTTTGAGAAAATAAAGATTATCATAAAGGACGAGACCCTTACATGACCTTGACATATCTTGTCTAAAAAAAGAACTTCACAAAGAAGAGGTAGGCCACATTTAGGATGTAAAACAGTTATGATTTATTCAAGAATTTCTTGACAAATTTGGAAGAAGGATTACCCCTCGATTCCAATGTTTGCTTTCACTAAAGCATGAGGAATGGATGGAGGGGTCAAAGAAGAGGCGATGCAGGCAGGGGCGTCGCTACAGAGGGTGGTGTAGCTCCACCATGTAAAAATGGATGTATTACCCCCCCCCCCCCCCACGAACATAGGAATGGATGCAAAGGATAACAGGGTGGTTTAATAAAATGAGAAGATGTTAGAGGAGAGATAAGGAAGAAAAGAAAGAATAGCAACAGAGAGATAGAAAGAGATAGGTAGATAGAGAGAGAGAGATAAGACATTGATTTACATTTGCCACTTCCAACCTAGGTGTGGAACATGGGAACCTGGTAGACAGTTTCTTGATTGCTTTGAGAGCATCAGAGCAGCTCGGTTAAAGCTAGGTTACAGCAATATTTGTATGACCTTTGATGGGTTTGTATACAATATAAATGTATCTATAAATTTTCATTAACATCATTATCAATACATTAAACCAATCTTACTTACAGGCAATTGGGAATACAAATGTCTAACTCTTAGGATAACTATGTAAAACAAAATGAGCATTCAAAATTATGATACTCTGGAGTTATGCTTAATACGGAGTACCGTCTCTAAGCGCTTTACATATATTTTAACCCCAGTCATCAGTTTCATTCACGCACAATGTGCACCATCTCCACTCCCTGGGGAGTGTTCCTACCACACAGTGAGGGCACGTGGCAATTACTAACACAAAGGCTGTTATCTTCCTACCAGGTCCTCATTTTCTCTGAGGATACTGGATATGGAGTGGCAAATGTAGATTAATGCCTTGCCAAAGGACATTAGTGTCGTGTCAGGGATCAAACCCACAACATTTGCATTGCAAGTCAAGTGCTTAAAGCTTATCCGTACTAGTTTATAGGAGGGATTAGACCACACTGCAAGGTCACTGTACAGGTGGTTTTCTCATCAACTCAGCTCTCAATTAACATAGGAAAAAGAGGATCATGGGGGACCAATGGTCACCGATTAGGGATTGTTTTCTATATAGAGGGAGCAAGTAGCTACCAGTAGGACAGTGTGGCTTTAAGCGACTCGGCTATGACACCTCTACAAAGTTGGATTCTCCCTTTAAGGAAGCTCAAGTTCAAATCATCCACCTGACATTTCCTCTCGGCAGAGCTAGGAGGAGCAGAATAAAGGAAGACACTTTATGTGACCCGCAGGGGGTCAGAGTGAAGTTTATTTTCATTGGAATACCGGAGGAGTAGGAGGATGAATAGAGGTAGAGGAGGGCGAGGTGATGATGCGGGCCGGGCGGGGCATCACCGGACCTCGGGATTCCAGAGGGTAAGGGTAAAAATCTTTAAAGGATGGTGATGCTGATTGTGATGATGATGATGATGGTATTGTTGGTGGTGGTGGTGGTAAGTGTTGTTATGATATTAGTGATGAATATGATGATGGTAGTGATGATTATGGTGGTGGTGGTTGTAGTGAAGGTGATTGGTAATAGTGGAGGTGATGCTGATGATGATGGTAGTGGTGATGATAATGATGACAGGAATGCTGGTTGGGATGGTGATGGTGGTGATGATGATGATGATGATGGGGGGGGGGGGTGGTGATGATGTTGATGGTGGTGGTGGTGGTGGTGATTATGGTCGTGGTTGTAGTGAAGGTGATTGGTAATAGTGGAGGTGATGCTGATGATGATGGTAGTGGTGATGATAATGATGACAGGAATGCTGGTTGTGATGGTGATGGTGGTGATGATGATGATGATGATGGTAGTGATGATTATGGTGGTGGTGGTGGTGGTGGTAGTGAAGGTGATTGGTGATGGTGGTGGTGATGCTGATGATGATGGTAGTGGTGATGACAGGACTGCTGGTTGTGATGGTGATGATGACATGATGATGGTGGTGTTGGATGTCGTGGTGGTGGTGGTGGTGGTGGTGGTGGTGGTATTGTTGATGGTGGTGGTGATAGTGATAGAAAGGAGGGGTGATGGTGATGACAATGATGACAATGCTCATTATCTTGTCCTTAGAATAGGAGTGTAAGCTGCAACTCCTTTAGTTAATAACTTCCACACCTATCAGCTTGACATTTACACAATAAGTACATCATAACAGTTAAAACCCTAGATACTTTAAGAATCTCTACCTAAGGAAGGGGGCATCATTACCCCCCCCCCCCCCCTCTTTCTTCTCCCACATTCCTCAAAGATTCCATGGAAGGGCAACGAAGGGGCAAAGGTTAAAGATGTCTAGACGAAGAGCCCATACTTAGGGGCCATGAGCCTGCAAGCAGAATCAGTGGGAAAATTTCTTTGGAAGAAAGACTTCAAAAAGAGGGATTTTTTTATCAGGACAAATTGGAATTGTCATGATCTCATAGCTGAAATATGCGAACAAGGAGTCAAGGGGAAATAAGAGGTCAGCTCCATGGTACTCTGGCAGAGGGACCCCTGGATGAGGGTTAAAGGGGGAATCATCAACTGCTGCAATAGCATCAAGGATGGTCACCATGCATGGTCAAGTGGTTAAAACACATGTTTGGAGATGCCAAGGTTGGGGTTCAAGCCCCATATGGGCACTAAAAGCCACTATATTGTCTGGCTAGACATTAGAGGTGTCGTGGTCAAGTGGATATGTCACCGGACTTTCGATCATAAGGTCCACGGTTCGAGTCCAAGACATCGATCTACATTTGCCACACTCAACCCAGGTGATGTAAATGGGTAGCTGCAGCAGGAAATAATTCCTTGAAATGCTACAGCACCGTAATGGCAGCCGTGCTAAAGCCAGGGTAATAATTTGGAGCGCCGGGAATGTCAAGTCTGACAGACATGAGCGCTATACAAGAACCCACTATTATTATCATTATTATTATTCTATATTTGCCACTCTCCACCCGGGTGTTCAATGGGCACCAGCAGGAAGGCCTTCCTTGAATGCAGTGAGTACTGTAAATTGGTATCCAAGCTATGGCCGTCGAAATACAGGAGGGTTTTGAGCATCTTGCATTGTGAATATAAGCACTATTAATCCTCATATTAAGTCCCTCTGATAGGACTGAAAGCCGTTGGTCCCCTGGTTGCTTACTTAAAAGCATACACATGCTTTCTTAGCAGTCAGATACAACAATCATCATCAAATATAAAAAGAATCATTAGCACAAATTGACGATATCCTAGCCTTTTTGAGAGTGTATTCATTGTATATCTAGCACAGGTCTCCTTCTTTTAACTTATCATTATATTTCAATTTCATTTTGGTTGGGGTAGGCCAAAATGGAAATTGCTTGGACCTATATTTCCTGACCCCCTTTCAGATTTGGGCCATTGCACTTTTGTGGGTTAAGGTCCAAATGACTGTTTCACCATCGTGAGTACAGAAATTATCTCACATTACATTAAATCAAACATATGCAAGTGTATAACTGAAACAATTAAATTCAAATGAGGAAGTTGTTGATTACCAAGTCAATAAGGATAAGATTTATTTAGTCTAAATAATGAGTTTAGTACAAACAAAACCTTTCAAATTATCTCACAGTGGATTTATCGTTCTAAAATGAAAATGAAAGTTAATTTTTGAGCGGGGGTATCTTATCGTAATGAGGTTGAAAAGCAAATCTACTGTATGTTTACACAGGAAGGATATAAGAATAAACTGACATTGATCAAACACCCGACAGGTAATCATACAAAATCAACCTTTATATGCCTTTCATACACTCGAAACTATGATTAAAGGTGAAAACCGTAATCTGCAGTACACTTTAATTATCTGTTCCGACTTCAGAAGGTACAAAACTGACACAAAGAAACATCATCTGAAATATCATTTCAGAACATACAAAACTGACACAAAGAAACATCATCTGAAACGTCACTTCAGAACATACAAAACTCAAACAAAGAAATGTCATCTGAAACGTCATCTCAGAACATACAAAACTCATACAAAGAAACGTCATGTAAAGAGGAGGCATGATGGTTCAGTGTTACAGCAGTGGTCCATGCGCTATAGTGCCCTTAATTTAGGCATTAATCCTCATTACCAAGTCCCTCAGAGAGGACTTAAAGCTGTTGGTCACCTGGTTGTTTACTAATACAAGGCTTTCTTAGCAGTCAGATATCAAAAGAATCGTCTTATAGTGAAAAGCAAGTCTCTGACGGTTTTACAGGTCCCGCAACAATTGCTCTACGTTCAATAGTCTGCACAAAACCTAAACTAAAAACCAACTGTAATTTACAGCCTTATGATTCATTCAGATATGACGCCCCCAAAGAGCAGCATCGTTTTATCCGTAAATGAAAGGGAGAGCATTATAAGTCTGTGGAAAGCTACATGAGTTAACACAGTTTAGCAGATAAAAGATCACAAGACTCTATTTTCTTTACATGAGTTTCAACAAACTTGGAACAAGCTAGGTCAAATAACTCTTTACAAAGATCCTCTTGAATCAGTAATGTTGATTACCGATATGTCACAGGAAGGGATATAAGATATAAATTACACATTTTCCAAATTAATTTGATATCAAATGAGATCAAGGGGTAAGATAGAGAAAGAATTTTGGGGAAACCCAATTTTATGGGAATCCCACAATTCTGTGAAATACAATTTGGAGAGGGCCAAAGTTCAGATGCAAAAAGAAGATTGTAAGATTATCTTTCCTTAAGATACTCAGAACCCGCCCCCCCCCCTCTCTCTCTCTCTCTCTCTTTCATTTCTTCCTCCTCCTCCTCTTCTTCTTCTTCTTCTTCTTTTCCCCCCTCCTTTTTCCCTCTTTTGCTCTCTTAATTTCTTCACTTTCTTGCTCTCTTACTCCACCACTCTCCTTTAAAAAAAATACATCTATCCTTTTCTCTCTATTTTAGCTCCACATTTTTCTGTCTCTCTTTTGTTTTCATTCTATCTCTTATCAATTGTCTCCCTTACTTGATCTTTACTTCGACTCTCAACCTTTTACCTTCATTTTCATTTATCTTCACTATATCTATATCCCTCCCAACCCCTCTCTATCTCTCTCTTTCTCTTTCTCTTTCTCTTTATATATCAATCTATATCTCTTTTACTTTAGCTTCTTACATATGAGTTATCAGGTGTAGCCATAATAAATAGGTTGAGTCCACTTGAAACATAAGATTAATTTACTTTTGAAGCTGATCTTGATAATAGAGATTGTGCTAGGTATATATGCTTCTCGGTGTCGTGCAGGTATTAAGTTATTCCAATAGACACAAACTTTCATAATTATCCTTTTCATTATTTCCAGTCAAAAATAAAAAATAATATCCAAGTTGAGCTCCTCTGTGGTTTTCCAACGTTTGCTAAGGATTTTATATCATCAAAGATATCATGAAAAAATGGCACCAATACAGGGTAATAAAGATTTCTGGCTCCAAAATGATGATATAGTTAGGTTTAGGGTTGCACTTGGGTTTCAAGTTAGGTTTAGGTTAGGGGTTAGGTTAGATTTGAGATTAGGGTTAAGGTTAGGTGTTGTGCAAGGTGTAGTGTTAAGTTTCAGGTGTAGTGAAAGGCCTTGGGTTGAAGTTAAGATATTTTCAAGCCCCCCCCCCCCCTCCTCTTTTTTTTAGGGAAGTTCTAAATTAGTATTATCTTTCACATGCCGTTGGAATTTAACCTTTTCATTTTTTTGGCCTGCAAATGGGACATAGAACCTTTCAGGTTAGGGTGAAGGTAGGATAAGGTCAGGTGTAGTGCTAGGTGTGGTGTTAGGTGTAGTGTTAGGTCCTTAAATGTGTAGTGTCAGGTTCAACTTAACATTGAAGTAGCACTAGGAGAAAATTAATCACAAACATGGCAAGAGCATGTTCTATAGGGCCTTCGCTGCAGATTTCATCAAGCACTAGCTAATCGAGACTCCGTTGCGACCTTTACAATTTCTCTCCTTTCATTGCAATAGATAGCTCGGAGAAATGTACATCAATTGCCATTTTGGGGCAGGAAACATTGTCAGAATTGCAATGTCTTTGCAACATCCTCTTCTCAACAATTCCTCAAATTTTTAAGAATCATTTTTCCTCATGAATCGCCAAGAACTCTCAATTTTTTTCATGACATAGATTTCACAGACTTTCACATCCTCTTCCAACACTCGTAATCTAAATTCCCAGACCGGGAAGGATCGTTTTATAGCCCTGTTCAGAAAATCATAAGAAACTCATACAAACTTACAAAGAAACGTCGTTTACAGAAAACGTTGGTTAAAGAATCCTCATTGCGCAGAATTAGGGCGTACACACAAGAAAAAGGGGAACATTTGGTGTGGAAACTAGTTATGAAGAGGTCAAAATCGTCCAGTCAGGGGTTAAAAGACCTGTGTACGATACAACCTTCAGACAATGGGGCCCTGACTCGTTTGAAACAATGCTCAAACAAGCGTTTCACTACCGGTATACAATCTTTTGTTATATGGTGTTCATACTAGAAACAAAATATTGTATATCTATATGATTTTCGGTAGTCTGAATGAGGGATTGATTTCCCCGTTGATATTTGGGTTGGAGCCTAGAAACTACTTTCTGAAGAAAAAAAAGTGCAGTCTATATGATCATTTTAAGCGATCTTGAATTCTGGCCTTTTCCTGCCCCCTCTTGTAAGGTCAAAGGTCACTCAATGGTATGAAGGTCAAGTTCAGGCCAGACTTCCAGAGTCTCTGTTTCCACTTTTGAACTTTAGGGGGAGCTATTATCCTTTGAGAACAGGTCAAATGTATTATAGTGTTTAGTAAACTCTCTCTGACAGCATACATGTTTGCTGCATGCATGTGCTTTGTCTTCAAGAGATTTGGGCTTATGCTTTACTGATTCAGTTAAGGCGAAATATTTTCTTTTGGAAAAAACTGGGGAAAACTTATTGGAATTTTGAAAGGACACAGGGTGCTACAAGAATTTTTTTCACCACTTGCCCTGTCGGGCAAGTGGGTTTTCAATTTACTTGCCCAAACAATATTTCCACTTGCCCAAAACTTTAAAGCGAAAAAGGACTCGAGGTTAAAGCATTTATTATCTCGTAATGATAAGTTAGTGTTTTAGATAGCAAATTAATGCACATACATGTACAGTGTAACTGTACTGAATAATAACCTAATATGTCAAAGAAAATGGTCAACAAAGGATGGTTGAAGGTTTAAAAAACGCATTTTATTGATTCTCCATAAATAATCAGATTCACATGAATCTCGGCAAGGTAGAATGGTTCAAGCAGGTTTAAGTTTTTAATAATAAATTGAAAACGAGACAAAAACATTCATCTGATTTATATGAGCAGCGAGTTTTAAATAATATGTTCACAATCATTAACAGTCATTATGAATAAATATCAAACATTTGACTTTTTGTACTTACTAGAAAATCCCTGTTGTTTATTCCATTCCGATTCGCACGTGTTCATTTCCCTAGAATAATGACGTCATATTTGGCGTGATTCAACCAATCGGCAATCAGAGAATAGCAAAGGCCTGTCGGTGCGGCCTGCAGAGCTAGAGAGAGAGCGCGCGAATAAGCTCGCAGCTGGTACGATCGCGCTAGCTGTCTCTAGCTAGCTCACGGCCGGCCGTGCGTGGAGGCGGAGCGGCATTCATGGCTTGAAGTGTCACTGTTGCATGCGCGCTGAGCTAGCTGAGCTGGCTAGCTGTCTGTGAAGTTTTTTCGAAATCGGAACGATCGCTTTTTTGCTTCTGGATTTTGACGACGGGTAAGAAGTTGACGGGTGAATGGTAGAGTTCTTGGACACTAGGAAATTACTGTAAAAGTATCACTTGCCCGAATCGGGCAAGTGATAATTTGATTTACTTGCCCGACGGCTCAATTTGGTTGCCCCGGGACGTCGGGCAAGCGGGTTTGTCGCGCCCTGGGACACCTCTGCCATGAAGCCAGAGAAATCAGCATTCTTTTTGCTTCCTTTCACTTTTCACTGCAGCTTTCAAGTCATTTTTCTCCCCTTTTTACTTATTGTTCTAAAGCGGAACTGCACTACTTGCATCTACATGTACTTGCGCGGTTGCGCCCTCTACATAGCCAACAATGCCTAAGCGGTACCCGTTGTTCCCCCAAGATCCCCTTTTTCTTATGTTAATTGAGAGCTGATTGATGATGATGATGATGATATTAATAATAGTAATAATGATAATAATAATTATAAGAAGAATGATAAATTAATAAGAATAACAACAACGAAAGAAGGTTCTTGTATAACGCTAATGAAATGAATGTCTCTAGTACTCGACGCTCCTGGCGAACCAAATTTATAACCAGAGCTCTAGTATGGCTGCCCTTATACATTGCTCTAGCATTGTAAGGAATTACTTCCTGCCAAGTACCCATTTATTCTTCACCCGAGGATCGAGTATGGTAAATGAACATTTATGTAGTGCGGCAGGGATTTGAACCCTGTACCTTGTGGTTCACACTCCGGAGACTTATCCACTCTGACCACAGCACCTCTAACATGGGCATAAAGATCAAGAAAGCTCTCAAACTGTTCGTCACCTCTCCTAGAACTTGACCTTTTATTGACCTTCGACCGACCTTCTTCAAACATTTAACTTGTCTGTACAATTATTATTTCATTGCTAAGGTATATCAATCTAATCAAACAGAAACATATCTCAAAGAGGAAATGGGATTTTGTCATCATTATCTGCAAGAGTAAGTAAATACCAAGAAATAGGGAGGTCAGTTTGCATGTCGCGGGAAAATATGCTCTGAAGAGCAAATTTGTGTCCTTTAAAGATCAAATATCGTTTATTTGAATCTAAAAGGGCGTTAAAGGTATTACAAAGTTTTAGTATGGGGTCATGAATTTGGTTCAAATGAACATAATGGAAGCATATGTGTTCCTACAATATTCATTGATCGTTGTCGCGGTTGAAATCGAGTCTAAACTTATGAAATTGTAAATAAATTAAACTCTTTATGTTGTATAGCTCCCTCTCAATGGCAAGATATTAATTAAGCTATGAAACAATGTTTCTTGACTAAAATCGACCGATTAGCCACTCCCGTTTGGAAATTACAAAAAAACTACATATTCTGAGATTTTCATGGTTGCAGCTACCATTGTATGGCCATAGGCGCTATATGAAATTTATCAAAATTTACGGGGAGCACCGGTAAATTTGTAAATTCAATTTATTTTTCTCGAAAGCAGAAGTGTTTTAGGGGCTAATCTTGTTAGTGCTTTTAATACATCCACAGGGGCATCCAAATATATCAAAAGTGTAAAGAATCACTATCCACCCAATTTTCTAAATTTCCCAAAACTTTGTATTACCTTTAACTCTGCGTTAAAGTATATATGAGTTAACTCCCTTCTGGCTCTAAACAGATAATGTATGGTATCGATTGGACTAAGAGGGTGACAATATTATTCATTGTGAAGATCATTTTTAACAAGCCATTTAAGTGCTTTTTATGATCCTGCCACCTCTGATGTTTAATGATATATGTTTGTATTATAAATATTATATAATATTGTTTTCATCTTGACATGGAAATAAATAAATCAAATCAAATCAAATACTACTATCAGCCTTATGATGCTGATAAGATAACATACATGACAGGGCTAGACACTGAAAAAACAGTGGGGTCCAAAATGTACATGTAGGTCCGAACCTCCCCCCCCCCCCCCCCCCAACAAAACAAAACAAAACAAATCAGGACCCCTACATGTAAATAAACAGTTAGTGTGGAGCCTTGATGTATCATAATAATATTTCATTCAACAAGGAGCATTTTCTTTGTTCATATCTATATGAAAATTGTCTGGAGCAAAAAGGGCATTTACTTAACCTAGATATAATGCCCTTTTAACTCTCTCTCTCTCTCCCTTATCTACCTACCCTTTCTCCCTAACCCTCCCTCTCCCCTCCATCTTTCCCAACCCCTTCCACCTCCCCTCCCTTTATCACTCCCCTCTTTCTCTACTCTCTCTCGCTCTCTACCTCCCCTTTTATCTCCCTAACCCTCCCTCTCCCATCCATCTTTCTTTATCTTCCCCAACCCCTTCCCCCACCCATCTCTCTCTCTCTCTCTCTCTCTCTCTCTCTCTCTCTCTCTCTCTATCTCTCTCTCTCTCTCTCTCCCATGTCCAGAAGGTCTTCCTACTTTCAATGGACCATTAGCAATGGATGGTTCATGGTCAGTGAAAAAGGAGAAAAAGGAGAAAATCCCAATTCCTGACCACAATATTTATCTATGATACCTTACTTCATAATTTCCTAAATCTCATTTTGGAACAGAAACAGAAACATAATAGCTTTTCTTTGTCCATGAATAAATTGTCTACAAAGTATTTATTGCAAAAAAATATTTATTCTATTCTTGCCTGCTCTCTGTCTGTAACAGTACAATCCACTGGGAAAAATATGCATTGAGTGATTTCAAGTTGGGTGTTAGTGTTAGTGTTAAGAGCAGTCAAGAGCTCTTAAATTTGCTGATGAAATTAGGAGCCCCGATACCGATATCAATATCAAAAGCTTAACACTAACACCGAAGTGGAAATGAACAATTGCTTAATCCCCAGGGGCTAGCGTTAGTGGATAGGACATTTGTACGTAAAATATTAACACCAGCCACAAAGGTCAGTTCAGCAGACAATTGCAAAGTCGATAACACTACATGTAGCTACCGGAAGTTAAGAGGTCAAAGCCTTAACAATAGCTGATTTCCATTTTGGTGTTTAGGGCTAGTGTTAGTGTTAATTAAACACTAACACCAGCCCTCAAAAAACCCAACTTGAAATCACTCATTTTCTACACTCTCCACCACAAACGGATATGCACAAAGTACTGGGGTTTGAAGCCCAGCCACTGGCACTAATGTCCTTTGACCAGAAATTAATGTACATTTGACACTCTCCACCCGAGTGTAGGAAATGGGTATACCTGATAAGTTGGGGTGTTAGTTACTTGCCATGAGCAGTACAGCATGACATATGAGTACCACATAAGAAGCCCCCATTTTACCAGTATTTCTCTGAATATCAGATTGTACCTTTAAAATATTGGGGGACACTTATTTTGGGTCAGGGGCATCAAACGGCTTAGGAATGAAAATATTGGGGGGTCAGAAATTGGCTCGGTATCCTAAGAGAAACTAAATATTGGTTGAAAGACAGGACCGCCTTCTATTAGCTCTAGGTTACATCTCAGACCTCCATATTTAAATATTTCTGTCCGTCTGTCTGGCTGATGGCCGTATGTCCGTCTGTCTGTCTGTCTGAGGGAAATCTAATATTGGAAAAAATACAGGGTTGCCTTTTATTAGTCCTAGGGTACAGTTCAGACCTCCACATTCAAATCTCTCCATGACCAATTCGATCTCAGCCAATCAGATGCCATGATTTCAGTAGCTTATAACAGTTATTGTAACTTGGTATTGATAACATGTTTTATGAAACAGGGCTTGATGATGAAGACTACTCAGGCCAAAGTGGGCGGCCGAAGGGGACTGACCGCAACCACCTAAAAGTACAGGGGAAGATCGAGATCCAGGCCTTACAAGTCCTTTGCAGGTCCAGCAGTGCTGCAGATGAGAAGTCTGATAATCGCAAGGAATGCCGAAACAGGGAGACGTTCACACTTGCCCTAGCACCTTAACGCTTTAGTGGTAACCGGGAGGTCCTGGGTTTGAAACCGATTCGATGCGCTAGTGCACTTTGGAGAGAACTTAAAGCCGTCGGTCCACTTGTTGCTTATACTTACAAGTATACACATGATTTCTTAGAAGTCAGGTAAAACAAGCGAACAAACAAAGCTAGGACATTGCCAAAAAAGAGAATCTAATATCTATATCTAAAGCACACTACACAATCTGACTTGAAGACACTTGAAGAAATGGCAATTATATTTGTTATGGAAATTATCTAAACAAAGCACTCCTTGCTGATTTAGGTTGTCAGTAAACAGAAGAATACAAACATCCAGAATTATAGTACCTGTAAACCTTCTAGTCACAATAAATGCTAAATTGACTTCAAATCGTAGACCATCGTACTACTGGTCTAAGTTCACAACGATTCTGAGCCGATTTAGCTTTTCCTCCTTCAAGGAAACCTGAAATCCCATTTAAAACAAAATTATTAATCACAAGACTAATCACATCCTTGATAATTCTTTATACAATATTCAGACTATAAAATGGTACAATATTTGTCAAATAGCTAGATGATGCTTGTACAGTTATACATGATGAATTCTGGTAATCTCGATACAGGTTTTGTCTTTAGTGAGTGTGAATACACCCAAAGTTTGGATAATGGTGATGAAACGTGAAAAATATACTAAAACCACAAGCTACAATATCACACAGTTCTCATGGGAGACTAATGGGGGAGGCTGGTCATCTTGAAGAGAGCCACTGGAATTTAAGATTTGGTTTCTTGGCACAGGTTAAATAGGTAACAGGTGTCACATGGGGGTATGGGGAGAGGGGGGGGGGGATGGGGGTGGGGGGGGGGTGTTACCCCTTGAATGTGTATTTGATGTAGAACCAGAAACTTTCTTGAATTGTTTTTGATAGCCATTTGGCAGGCAAGGAACTCAATGGGATTACCTTTAATTTTAATGCAAATTCATTTTGCAGATTCTATGGCATAGTTGTCCTAAGTCATGAACTGTGAGGACATTCATTTCATTGATTTTTTTTAAAAATCACTCAATATGACTTTATCCACTTTATGACATTCTGAAATCCTCTCCCTAGACTAAATGTCTGTCCTTATCGGAAAAGTGTTGTGGTCTGGTAGATAAGTCTCTGGATTGTGAACTACAAGGTACTGGGCTTGAATCCCTGCCATGTCACTTCTATCCTTAGGCAAGACATTTAGCTATATTTGCCTCTCTCCACCCAGGTGATGTAAAAGGGTTCCTGGCATCTTCCTTAACATGCTAGAGCGCCAAGAAAGCAGCCATGCTAAAACTGGGGTAATAATTGTGGAGCACCAGAAGTGTCGATTCTGACAGACATGAGCACTATACAAGATCCCAATACTATCATTATTATCTATCTCCACCTCCATCATAAAACCACATCCAACACAACCTTTTTCATTAAAGGTAATACAAAGTTTTGGGAAATTTTGAAAATTGGGTGGATAGTGATTCTTTACAATTTTGATATATTTGGATGCCCCTGTGGATGCATTATAAGCACTAGAAAATTTAGCCCCTAAAACACTTCTGCTTTCGAGAAAAAGTGAATATAAAAATTTACCGGTGCTCCCGGTAAATTTTGATAAATTTCAAATAGCACCTACGGCCGTACAATGGTAGCTGCGACCATGAAAATCTCAGAATATTTAGTTGTGATATATAATTTCTGAACGGGAATAGCTAATCGGTCGATATTAATCAAGAAACATTGTTTTATAACTTAATTAATATCTGGACCTTGAGAGGGAGCTATACAACATAAACAGTTTATTATTTATAATCTCATAATTTTAGACTCGATTTGAACCGCGACAACAATCACTGAATAATGTAGGATCGCATATGCTTCCAATATGTTCATTTGTACCAAATTATGACCCTATACCAAAACTTTGTATTACCTTTAAAATCTTCATTTTTCCTTTCAGCTCAATTTCTGTTCTTGTTTGCATTGCACAAGTAATCTATGCACTCCATCTTTGCAGCAAGAAACAAGACTTTTCTTTTGAGTGGCTCCCAGCTGATACCTTGGGTTTATTGGTCATATCCAGTGACCATTACAGAAGGTTTAGGATTAGGGTAAATAAGGACATCCACCCCTGACCCCAAACAAACTTGAACTTTTTTTCTGACCACTCCATCATATTGTTTCATCAGTTGACTTGACTTATGAAATCTTTGTTTCATCTACACTAACTACATATTTTCATACATCGGTGTGCTCTGTTCTTCAACCCCACTCCCTTCCCCCATATCTCCCCCTTACCCCCTCCTCTCCTCACGTTGGTTGTTCTCTCCCTTGCCATCTCTCTACAGATCATTCTGATCTACAGCTTTCTCTCTCCTCGATGTCTTCAAATTCTACCCCATCCTCTCTCACTCCCTAGAGTCCCTACCTGTTTTTCTGTCTCTATCTCTCCCTCCTCTCTCTCCCTATCTACCTCCCATCTTACCCTAACCCTCCCTCCTCGCCTCCATCTTTCTTCATCTTCTCCCAACCCCTCCCCTTCCTCTATCTTGCTGCCCCCCTCTCTCTCTCTCTCTCTCTCCCATGTCCAGAAGGTCTTCCTACTTTCAATGGACCATTAGCAATGGATGGTTCATGGTCAGTGAAAAAGGAAAAAAGACAAATTCCTGACCTAATTTTTTTTTTTTTTCTTTCATGTTTCTGTCAAATGTGTACAGATAGAGGGAGAAAAGAATATTATGGAAGTAGGAGTTGTGCTGCAGTAGTAGTAGCAGCAGTAGGAGCAGTAGTAATGGTAGTAAGAGTAGTAGTAAGAGAAGTAGTAGTAGTAGTACTAGCAGTACCAGTAGTAGCAGCAGCAGTAGCAGTAGCAGCAGTAGTAGCAGCAGCAGTAGCAGCAGTAGTGGTAGAAGAAGTAGTAGTAGAAGAAGTAGTAATAGTAGTAGTAGACGTAGTAGTAGTAGTAGTAGTAGTAGTAGTAGTATTTATTCAGGTATATTGCAATCCACTGTCACATCGTTCTAGTTATTTGTTTAATGAAGCTTTATTTGAATTGATGTTCCTTCCAAGAACCCTTGCAATGAGCCATTAAATCTATCTGGTTTGTATATATCAGTATTAGTGTATGATTTAAACCCATTTAGATTCATATCTCAGCTTTTGATATGTTGGACAAACCTCTAGAAATTCACAAATGATGTAAATTCAATTCATTATGTGAACATTCTGAATACAGTAAAGTGGTTTGAAGATAAAGATGCTTAAGACTAATATTTTAGCTGTGATATTGAAAGCACATAGAATTAACAAACAAATAGAGGAAATGATGTAAAAATATGATAATATGGCGTAATTGGTGAAGGTCGCGGCAATATGACAGAAAGCTAACAAATAGGAACTGGTACTTATTGGTCTTATTAATGACACAAATATTAATCTCTTACTTCCACCTCCTCCAATCCCTTCCAATCCCCATCTCCCCCTCTCTCCCCCTCCCCCCCTCTCTCTCTTTCTCTCTCCCCCTCCCCCCTCTCTCTCTTTCTCTCTCTTTATCTTTCTCTGTCTCTCTGTGTCTCCCCTCCTCCCATCTCTCCCCACCTTTACCTTTCTCTGTCTCTCTGTGTCTCCCCTCTCTCCCTCCCTCTTTCTGTAAAAAATTGTTTCCCTAAAAAGTGACATTTTGAAAAATGAAACATCTCCCAGAACTCATGTCCTTGAGCATCACTTTAACTTGAGAGTATGTAAATCTAATTCACATCCAATGTACTAAGAAAAAAATGGCTGAAATCCATCCCTTTTCCTTTCAGAATACCAAATACTATTGTATAGCTATACAGTATTTATCCTTATAAACTTAAAAGAAAAAACATTGGACAGTATCATGCATGTTTAAACATGATGGTGAAAAAAAAACTCAATAAAGAAGCAGGGTATCATTCTCATTTCGATGTCATACCGTACAGCCACCGTATATTTGGACAGGGTTTATGGTGAGCGTGCATAGATGGGTGGTCTAGAGCAGGCCTTCTCAACTAGTTTATTAGAATTAAAAAAAAAAATTATTGAGGTTAAAGTGCCAACCTGTATGTTTGGTGACTGTGTTGCGAGGGAGCGTAGCGACTGAGCCGATACCGGGTGGGGTCCAGGGGGCAAAGCCCCCGGAAGTTAGTGGATTTTAGGGCCTTTTTAAGGCCCAGATGTGACATTTTTTTAACACCTTTTTATTCCATAAAATATCAATCATAATTTCATATTGAAGTGAAATAATTAGTACAATTCCTGGGTAAAATCTACACTGGAAGTAAATTTATATGTAGTTATTTTGCTGCAATAAACACGAAAAATGTTAAAATCAAGTGAAAATCAAACAAACAAAATGGCTTGCCTACATTTTGGGCTCAACTTTGACTGCGACTTTTTGATTTTGCCGAGTTTTTTAATTTTTTCTTTCTTTAATTTTTAACTTTTAATTTTTATTGATTTTTTATTAATTTTTTGAGAACAGCCGTGCGCCACTCCGACTGACCACAAGCGCCACAAGCGCCACAAGCGCCACAAGCGCCACAAGCGCCACAAGTGGTGCGCGTGCCGCCAGTTGAGAAGGCCTGGTCTAGAGTGTGGGTTTTGTAAATGCTGGCAGAAACTCCACCAGTTTTTTCTTTGTAAATGCTCATTCTCAAAACACAGGTAAATTGGGGTTTTTTGTACGGGTTATTCCAGTATTGTAAATGGTGGTGAAGATTGTTTTTTGTGCAATGTAAATGAACCTTCTGATTCTTTCAATGACCTTTTTTTATGCAAGTTCTGGAGAAATTTCCTTGAGTCTGAACAGGGCAATTAATCTGAGATTTTGTCCTTCCCCTCTCATAACTCAAGAGCAGAAATCCAAAGTTCTGATAAGTTTTATCATTATCAAGTCTGGCACATACTAGTGTTATCTGAAAACCACATTATTATCTCAGGAAGTATTTCATTCATAGCTTTAGGAAGTTTTGTTTTCAAATCAAGCAAACTTTTATAGCCCTTATTTCCTGGTTAGACTAGACTAGTCTAGAGTCCCAGACTCCAATTTGACACTTTATCACGATCCCTAAACTCTTATGCGGAGCCTAGCTCTGACAGTCTCTATTGTCTGGAGCAGATACATTACAGAGCCTATGCAGTATGCTGTCAGCTTAGTCTCACTGTGCAGACACTGTTACACACAGCTACTGGAAAAAGATTTGTCCCTGCAAACTAGGATAGACTACTGCAGATCACCAACAATCGTGCTACTCCTAGTCTAGCATCCAGACCTCTAAATTCTAATAACTACATTTCTGTCTTGTGGCTAGTCCCGAATCTGGGCGGTGTTACTTTATTTCACGATAGCGATCTGGCCCATCGCCTACCTGTGCGAAGCCAAAGATGACGTGATCCATGAATCCTCATATCAATGGTACCAGTACCAGTTTCAATGAGAAATGATGTTCAAAGGAAACATAATGGCCCAAATTCACAAAGGAGGTTTGTCGACAAACCTCCTTTTGTTTTTTACAAACTAGGTTTTTAAAAAACGCGTAAAAACGCGCCATATGACATACGAAAAACCAAGGTTTGTCGACAAACCTCCTTTGTGAATTCGGGCCATTGGGTTTTTAAAATATAAAACAGGTGGTTGCAAAAGTATGTTGGAATAGCTATGTCACATAAACATGTACATTTATTTGTGAAACCTTCACCGTAAGAACAAGCAGGCTATTTTAAATATAGGGTTAATGAATTGAGATGGAATCGATATGTATAGAAAAACTATTTGAATTTGTTGCATCAGTAATAGCACGGGGGGGGGGGGGGGGGGGGCGGGGGGACCGGGGGAGGGAGCAGAGCAGTTTACCAGCCTCTCTACCGTTTTACCACCAAGAGCTCGAAAATGACAATAGGTCCATTTTCATCAGCTCGAGATTGCCAAATAACCAGCCATTTTTAACTATCTCAATCGCAAATTATCCAGCTAATTTGCATCTTCGTCAGCCTGCGGTGCCGATTAGCGGGATATTTGATCAAGATAATCATCCCAAGATATCTTGGGCTAGTTTTCAAAATATCTCGCTATTTGGCAAAATATTCTGCTATATGTCCAGTGCGTCTTCACAAGTCCGAAGACTCGCACTATGCGTGAACGCCAAGCAAAGTATCTTGAGCTCGAGTTTCAAGTTTCGAGCTGATGAAGACACGATTTGTAACTTCAGGATTATTTCCCAAATCAGAAAGAGCTGATGAGGACATACCTTATGACAATGGCTCATTTGCATGTAGCTTCCACCCACCCACCACCACAGGATTCTTGAGGTAACCATAAAGCAAATCAAGTCACCGCAGCAGCAAACTTGAGATTCAAGATTTTTATCATTTAGGATAACATACATCCTTCCTCAGGTTTTAGTAGATCGGAACCCCGTTGGTTTCTATACAAATAAATGAATATGAGTAATGATAGAAAACTGGCTAAAAATAAAGTTTGTAATCTGCATGATTTCGGAAAGAGGATATCCTTGTTTTAAGAGTAAAAATAAACAAAGATTCTCTCCTTATCTTGGTCAAGAGACACAATTTCAGTTTAAAGGTATGATTGGACTTCTACAATTGTGAAAGTATTTTAATGATTTGATCAATGTATAGCTTAGAATTGAAGAAACACAGCCATGAAAGTTCCATACAAACGATCAATGTTTTGTATCAAGAAAAAAGAATGGGCCTCTACCCTTTTTCAAACTGATTTTTCAACAATCATTTTCAAAAGTGAAATGGTTCATTTAAAAGATTTTGATTGAATAATACGACAAGCTTGCGCTGGTTCAAGCTATTACAGAAATGCCCCTATGTACTCTGAACTTGGACCCAAAGTTTGATGACCTTGCTAATAGGACCCCACCACACCCACAAGAATTTCACACAGGAAATCATCAAAGATTAAGGGGTATTAAGCCGACCAATAAGTGAGATAATTAACTCCGATCAGACAAACCTCTTCATATATTGAAACAGGAGGGACTTTATTCATGACATTCTTGGAAAAGGGGGTGAATGGTTATGCAGGCATTTACTGGTTGTTAAAGGCATCGTTTAACAATGTTCGATCTGCAATGCCTTGCCCTACAAGTTATCAAAGTCTGTGATATGGTGTAATATTGAAGCCCTAAAAATTTGCGCTTCAAAATAATCATGAAGTGCTTCAAAAAAGTAAAAATCTCTGAGTGACTTTTATACACTCACTGCAAACCTGGACCACTCACAAAGTTCATTATACTTACAGTTTATGTAATTATTAATTGATTCACACTAGCACACATTGAAACACATGATAGTAGTGACATTTTATACACTTACCGCAAACTTGATGAATTTTAATTTAATTTACAGGTTATATAATGATTAATTGATTCGCACTAGCACATATTGAAAGATATTGAGTAAAAATATATGTGCATCATGATTCAACATTATATTTGAATATAAAGCAACATGATTAGATCCCCTCTAAAGTATTTTGGCAGCCCAAAATTTGATGGCAAAATTTCACTTAAATTGTATCATAATGTGAAAGAGGATGACATTTAAGTCACACTTCTGCTAAAACCCCCTCCCCCCCCCCCCCCCCCCCAAAAAAAAAGGTGTTTGAAGACAAATATTAATAAAAGAATACATAATTTGGGTTTTCTGTTGTATGCAGAAAACCTAAATTTTATATTCTTTCATCAATGTTCGACTTCAAACACATTTGTCTTGAAAAATCCTTGCAGAAATGTGTCTTAAATGACATCCTCTTTCACATTATGATACAATTTAGGTGAAATTTTGCCATTAAATTTTTTAATAAGGCGACAGTGTACCATTGTTATTTGGAAATATAAAAACGAACACCTTTTACTAGATGAAGAACCATGGGGCCATGCTTTCTGTATCATTTCCATGAAACTTCTATTGATACGAGTGCACTGATAAATCATGTTATCAATTGGTTCTCAGAAAATAGTATTATTCTTCTGGAAACTTGCCCTAAGCTGGTACGTTTAATTAATATCATAAAAGATACCTGTATATGCCTACTTAGCCGTAGTAATAGCTGTTTTATCATCTACAGAGGGTCAGGAGGGTTATAAAATCATATAGATTGCGGTAAGTTAAAAGGGAGATTTGGGTTCTGGTAAAGGAGAAGAATTATATATAATTTTTTTGTAAGGGAACTTTTCAAGTGTTTGTACTGGTTATACAACTTATGCTTATCTCAGATCAAATATTTTAGACACAAATTTCCACATTAAATGTTTTTGTTTTTTTTGCAGGACATTTATATTGCAGTATGCCTCTTGTACTATAGTTTAGGGTAAGGTCAACAGAAGTTGCTGAAAAGTAGAAAGGAGAGTGGGTTTGAAAGCAAAAGGAGATAACAGGGAGGAGAGGACGAGAGAGAGAGAGAGAGAGAGAGAGAGAGAGAGAGAGAGGGAGAGAAGGAGAAGAGAGAAGAGAAAAGGAGAAGAGAAAAGGAGAAGAAGAGAGAAGGAGAAGAAGAGAGAAGGAGAAGAGAGAAGGAGGAGAAGAGAGAAAGAGAGAGGGGGAGGAAAGGGGGGGGGGGGTATGCAAATTAGTCTGCATGTAAAAGCAGATGCACATAACCAGTGAAGTAGTGAACAAATATCCAGGACACTTCCCAATCTACAGCAACAGAGGGAGACATTGCATAAATGTGATGGTTGATGAAACAGCACAGCTCAATTGATAATGCTAGAGGAAATGTTTTTAAATTCCTTTAGTAGTTGAACATTTATTACTCAATTTGTTATGAGTGGTTCCATAATATGTGAAAGAGAAACAAATCAATTTGTAAGATAAAAGCAGTGCAGTCTGAAATATGAATGGAAGAACTACATTCACCCTCCCTCTCTTTCCATCTCTCTTGTCCCCCTCTCTCTCTCCCTCACTTCCTTTAGAGCTACCTTCTAATTTGTATCAAAAATTATACATTGAAGAATCCATATACTTAAAAAAATACTACAGAATAACTTTAAAACAAATTTACATGGTAGACATTGCAATACTTTTAAATTTTCATGAAGACTACTTTTAATTCCTCAGTAACCTTAAAAATATTAATTGATTTCAGTCTATTTTTTCATTATATGCGGTGGGTTTATATTGTGCTTAAAACGTCTATGATGTCTTTTAGTGCTTTACAGAAATATATTGTGAACCTGGTCATCGGAAAGGGCTGGCCTGCACACATTCTCCACTCCCTGGGGAGCATTCAAGTCAGGTGACATTTTACTGATGCTCACAATACTGAGCTAACTACAGTGAATTTCACATCCTAACAGGTCCCCAGGTACACACCTGGGTGGAGAGAACCAATGAAGATAAAATGCCTTGCTTCAGGACATACACTGTACATGTAAGTGCCATGCCAGGGATTGAACCCACGATCTACGCATCTCCTGCTAACAGACCTGCCAACCTCTGGAGTTCAATAACTGTATTCTTTAATCCCAAAAGTTGTATTTTACTGACAAAAGTTGTATCCTTAAAAATAAACACAGACTGTCACACAGATCAATGCCTCTTACAGTTTCTATATACAGGAATAATTTTTTTTTAATGGATCATTGGTTGAATATGCATGATTTCATCACGACTGGTGTGTTCGATGAACCAATGAATATCCCCAAATTGCTGATGTAGATGCTTGTTGGATACTTTACAGGACAGAATGGGCATTTTGCCATTGAAAATGGCACACATAAACAAAATAAAATTTCAAAAAAAACTATTAAAAAATAAAATAAATAAAAATATTTAAAAAATGATGTTTTTTTGGAAAATCGTACTGTCGTATTTGCTTCTCAAAATCTTACGAAATACAACTAAATCGTACTGGTTGGCAGGTCTGTGTCAAGTGTTCAAACCACTCGACACCAACTGGACTTAGGCATAGATATGGATTTGGAGGTTATCTCCATGTCTTACATGTTTTTAATGCATGTATATCAAAATGTCCTTTGATAAGATTACAGGTCAACGAGGATGAAAAGAATGAAAACATAATTTGAGATGAATGTGGGCACTTTATCCGTAAGTCCAGTTGGTGTCGAGTGGACAGAATGGGCATTTTGCCATTGAAAATGGCACACATACACAAAATAAAATTTCAAAAAAAAATATTAAAAAATAAAATAAATAAAAATATTTAAAAAATGATGTTTATTTTGGAAAATCGTACTGTCGTATTTGCTTCTCAAAATCTTACGAAATACAACTAAATCGTACTGGTTGGCAGGTCTGTGTCAAGTGTTCAAACCACTCGACACCAACTGGACTTACGGATAAAGTGCCCACATTCATCTCAAATTATGTTTTCATTCTTTTCATCCTCGTTGACCTGTAATCTTATCAAAGGACATTTTGATATACATGCATTAAAAACATGTAAGACATGGAGATAACCTCCAAATCCATATCTATGCCTATCTATTCCATCATATTCTAATAATATATCAACTCATATCTATGAATTTAAATCGATACGTTAATGTATATATTTATCACATTTATGAATATACAGTTATGATAATTTTCAAATATGTGTATATTTTATTCTTAACATGTTTTAATCAATGATGTAAATATTTCTTGATCAAGCCAGTGGCTGCAACAACATAATAATAAACCCTTTAATTCAATTTCATCATTATCTTGAGTTTTGGTAAAAGACCTATACTGGTACATGTGTATTAATTTATGTATGTTTCTCTCCAGAATCATTCACTCTCTCCCTCCTCCCCTCACCCCTCTCTCTCTCTCTCTCTCTCTTTCTCTCTCTCTGTTCAGTCTTTTTCCATTTCTTCATAATTCACCCATCCTTTCTCTCCCGCCTTACCTTAAATCATGCAGAATGTTCTCATTTCTTCAATGTCAAGGTCATCTTCTTCATCACAAGTACTTGACTGTTTAGGGTGTTCGTTCCTGCAATAACTAGGAACCTGTTATGAAAGAGAATATATGAGTATGTTCATATATATAAAGAGAGAATACCAATGATATTGATTTATTTAAAGATAAAGACCAGTTATGGTCATGCGATTGCATTGTGAAAGAAACGTTGTGGAATCGATCAGAAAAGGTTGATCATCTTAGCATATAAGTATTGGTGTACTGCAAGGTTCGGAATCATCAAATTAGGCCCAGTCTTGGTAAAGTTACAAGCACTGTACACAGAAAGATGTACATTAGACTACGCGACACGTGCGCGACACATGCGTTATATCTATCAGGTCCAAATAGATATAATAATGTACCAAATATATAAATTAGTAGGCGGTTTCTCTGCAAAATTTGTATGATCACGTATTAGTAAAAGCATATTCTTTAACATGATTGGTAATAAGAGCTCCCATTTCATTTTTTGAGAGGGGGCGTTTCCAAAACTGGTCTTTACCTTTAACCCCCTTCTGGCTCTCATCAAACAGTATTGTACACCTTGAGTAGATATCAATGATCAGAGGGGTCGAAATGAATACATCCAGCTCAATCTAGTCAAAACCAGTATATACCAGCTCATTTCTTACACAAATATTTGGCAGATATTAGCAGAAGTGTCCAATGAATCCATTCAATCTAAACCCAATCTGTATCAATAAGATCAGAACCAGCATAACACACATCTAAAGTAGATATCATCAGAAAGGTCATATAAACCCACATAATCTTGTCCAGTCCTGTAAATTCTGGTGAGAACTGGTTCCATTCCATATATCCACCACATACAGATTTGCAGTAATGGCCACAGAATCAATCTAAGTGGACCATACTAATCAGGTCAGAACCAGCATATTCCACATCACCGGTGGATATCATTAGAAAAGTCATTTGAATTTACACAATCTTGTCTAATCCAGTTCAATCTAGTCAAAACCAGTTTAAATTACCAACTTCGTTATTCAATAAAAGGGTGCAATAATCTAACCTTACCGATACCAATCAGGTCAGAATCAGCACATTTGAGATTTGAAGTAAATTTAGCAGTTACTTGAGGTCAAATGAATCTGGATCTTGTCCGATTCATCTTATTCCGCTCTGAACCCATTCAAACCACCATTTTACTTTCGTCTTCAGTAGATAGTAGCTGAAGGGTCCAAATAAACAATTTAGACTGTTCCTCTTTACTCCAATCTGAACCAGCTCAAACAAGCTTGAGTAGATCTGGACAGCAAGATCAAATGATACAATCTTATATAGCTAGTTCTACTTTAATCCAGACTGAACCAGTTACAAGTTTATCTTCAGTAGAAATTGACAGTAAGATGCGATAAAACAATTACGTTTTTAATGTCCCACTTTGATCCAGTCTAGCCAGCTCAAACACGTTTGAGTAGATTTGGACAGCAATATCAAATAGAACAATTTTGGTTAGCCTGTTCTACTTTAATCCAGACTGAACCAGTTTCGAGTTTATCTTCAGTAGATATCGACAGTAATATCAAAAGAAACAATTACATTTTGAATGTCCCACTTTGATCCAGTATGAACCAGCTCAAATCAGTTTATTTTCAGAAGATACCAGGAACAAAATACAAAGAGTTTGATTTCATCTAGTCTGATCCAGTTCGGTCCACTCTAAGCCAGGTAGAACTGGCCGGTTTCACATCTTCATTAGATATCAGCTGTAAGGTGCAATGTCATAGTTCAATTTAGCCTGTTCCAAATCAAGTCAGTCCCTAGGTGGTACAAACTTTCATATCTTGGGTAATATTCATTCAAGGTATATGCATCTCCCCTAAACCTGTCTATCTCAACCCAGGGATTGGAACCATGTACTCAATTATCAGTCTTTTCCCAGATAAGCTACATGTATATAAAAAAGGATAGATGCGTGGGGTTACAGTGATTCAAGTCCACTTTTTTGCATCTCAGGCAAACCCTAACCCTACTACTACTACTTCTACTACTACTTCTAAAATAATCATAATAGTAATAGTGATAGTAATATTAACAACAACAATAATAATAATAATGGGAAACATGGGATTATGTGTTTCGTTTTTGTTAAACCATTAACTCAGCATTCATTTATCCACTATTCACTTTATATCACTTTTCTGGATGGTGGGCAGCATAGATCAGGGGGGCAAGGTCCCAACACGCCCTTTCTCCTCTCAAAGAAGGGTTAGGAGTACAGCATTTGGGGTAGAATGTGGGCGAGGGGAACCAGTAACCCCCCTCCCCCACATAAACACACAATAAAATGGTGAGGTTAAAACACTAGAGATACAACTACATGTGTATCTTTCACTTTGTAAAATTTGATAGGCTTCTGTAAGAATCTAATTTTCAGTCATTACCTTTTTACCCCACCTTTCTTGAAAAAGAACAAAATAGTTTAACTCATCATATACAAGAATGTTGGGTTACAGCTTGAAAATGGACTGATTCTAGTCTCGATCCAAGGCACAGACTCTATTTGACACAAACACAGTTCCATAAAGCTTTGAATCTAGCCTAACTCCATCAGCCTCGGACTGTGTAGCAGCTACATGAATAATATTACATGGACTACACAGCGCAGCGCAGTAGACCATGCATTCTGAGTACCGTAATCTTGCCATTAATACACTGTTGTGCACTACGGCCGACAACTAAGGGTTCATGTTCGCAAACTAGTAATAGCTCTGAACAAGCAACCCCTTGCGTAGGATGATAATAATAACAACAATAATGTATAGGATTTATTATGCGCCAAATCCACTAGAAAATTAAATGCTGAAGGTGCACTAGTGCAAAATATGAAAATACATGAACATACTTAATACAATATAACACAAACAGAAGGAAAATCAGATCAACTAAAAGCAAATTGGAAAAGATAGTTTTAATGTTGCTTTTGAAAGATTCTACTGTAGGACTATCTCCATAATATATCAAATTGTAATGTAGCATCCTAAACACCACATGACTGGGTAAGTCATGAGTTTTTACAGATTCACTGGTAGACCTGCAGGCTTTTAAAGATCGTAATTCAATATCAAAAGGTCGTAAATTAGATCGCAATCACATGACACTGTTGAATAGAGTGTTCTTAGGTGCACTCTTGGGTACACTCTGCGTGTCTCGGTTTACATTCATACGGTCCATCTCACTGCACGCTAGGAATGAACTTTTTTGAAAGGTGAAAACTTTTATAACCACTCATCGTCAGGCATGTCTTCATCAGCTCGAGTTTGCCAAATAACCCGCTATTTTCAGACTCTGGACATTATCCCGAAGCTTGAAATTGCGTCTTCACCAGACGGATACGCTCATCGCAAACTAGCTCAGACGAGCACAAATTAGCCTGCTATTTCCCAAATAGCGGGATATTTCGGAAACAAGACCAAGATTTCTAGGGAGATCCCGCTAATAGCAGCTGCGGGCTGATGAAGATAGTTAAACTAGCGGGTTATTTGGCAACTTGAGCTGATATTGAGATTTAAACAAATGTTATATTACATCAACAACACTCATCCAATCATTAGATCAGTCAATCACTCAACCTATCAAACAACAAATTATTCAATCAACAAACCAACCAATCATTCAATCAATGAAATTAAAAGGCATACAATCAATCAATTAATAAATGATTCAATCCAATTAACCAACCACACACTAGTTCAATCAATTAATCGACCAATCATTAAATCAATCAATCAATCAAAAACACTGATTAATCAATGAACCAAGCAATTAACCAACTAACTCACACAACAAGCCAAATCAATCAGCAAATTAACCAACCAACCAACCAATGGATCAATCAATCAATCATATTTTATATGTTCCATGCATACAGTTTCTGATGTTGATTTTCTCAAATAGTAATAATGATACCTAGAAATGCATAATTAATACACTTATTCATTACACGTGGCATTTAAATCATTTTAATTGTGTGTATTTCACATGACAGGCCTTAAATTGTAATTTATGCAATAGAACCTTTATGAAAATTAAAGGGGATTTCTTTTATTGGTGGAAAGTCATCATTTCTCCTCTTAATATAATCTGTGCTTCAAAATGTATAAATCAATTCCTGATGCACTCTATGCACTCTATGCATGAGCAGTAAAAATAGGAAAAATTAACAAGAATGGTCAATACAGCTCTGGGAGAAGACTAGGGGCAAAGGGGACTTATGAACCCCCCCCAAAAAAAAAAAAAAACAAAACAAAACAAAACAAAACAAAACAACAACAACAACAACAACAACACATACACATACACACACCCTATTTAAAAGAAAGGTGAGGTTGCTGGGCAGGGGATGGAACAGGGGGTCAGTAGAGCACATACCCCCTTGTGTATAGAGAAGGGTAAGGGGAAGAGCACCCAAAGGTAGACCTAGAGGAGGCAAAGAGAAACAATGCCCCCCCTTACACAGATGGGTGAGGGGGACAGCACAGCCCTGGGGGCATTGAGAGGGGGGGGGGGGGGAGGGGTGGCTTATGCCCCCTCCCACAGTAAGGAGTAATACAGGGTACTGATGTCCCCTCCTATTTATGAAGAACAGTGAGGGGTAAAGCACTGGATGGGGAAGGGGGGATTGGGAACCAGTGACCCCCTTCATTTATAATAGAGAAGGATGAGGGGCAGCAGTCGCTGTGTGCAACAGTGTCTGCATTGTGAGACTAGGCTGACAGGTTTCCGCATAGCCTCTGTAATTTAGGTGCTCCGGACACACTCAAGAGACTGACAGAGCTAGGCTCTGCTCAAGACTTTAGGAAATATGGTCAGGTGTCAAATCAAGTCTGTGCTTCCAGACTATCTAAAGCCTTTTCCCTCTGAAAGAAATAATTAGCATAATTAGCATATATTCAAATGAGCATTTAGTACTTAGGGGTGTGACCTAGCTAGGACACTGAAGTGTTGTGTGTTTCCGCTGACATGAGGGTAGAATGTATAACGATATAAAAAACAGAAAGGGAATTGAAGTGTGATTGAAGTGAGCTCTTGTTCAAAATGTTTTCGCCTACGCAATCCTCATTAGTCTAGCCAGTCGCTGCTTAAAGTGACTCGGTAACATTGTTGAAGGTTGATGAAAAACTGTGATTTTTGTATGAAATGTTACTTATTATATTCCTTTTACTGTACCTACAGCATGCAAAAAATCCTGAAAAAATTCCCAAACCACAAAGATATATATGGTTTTCTTCAAAGGCGTCACTGGTCAACACCCTCTAACAATAAATTCTCCCCACCATTTTCCCAACCGTTTTTCCATGAAAATAAGACATAAGACATGCTTTTTCAAATCTTTTAACACTTCAATGTCTGGAATGGTATATTGAGCCAATTCATTGCCTTGTGACGATTTACATTCACTTAAAATGTAATTGAATTGTAATTATATAGTTGGTAGACTTAAGGAATCGATCAGATCAGTTTTCCTGATGATGATGATGATGATGATGATGATCAGAAGATCTTTAAGTGGACATCTAGCATTGAAATCACTACCTTGGGCACCATTTTCTCTCATCTGCACAATGTTACCGAGTCACTTTAAATGTACACCCTGATCATTTATGACAATTTTGTGGTTTGGTTCAACTTCCAACTTCAAATTCAACATGTATGAGTAGAAAGGGCAAAAATGTTTGCACATATTACATAGTGACCACTTATGTTTGTATAGCATTTTATAAGGCAAAATAAGCTTTAAAATGCTCAAACTGCACGGCAACATTTTGAGACATTCAATGCACTGTTTTAAAGGTAAAGACCAGTTATGGTCATGCGATTGAATTGTGAAAGAAACGTTGTGGAATCGATCAGAAAAGGTTGATCATCTAGCATCTAGCATCTGCAAGGTTCTGGAATCATCAAAATGATAAGAAATTTGGCCCATTCTTCGTAAAGTTACAAGCACTATACACAGGAAGATGTATATGGGACTACCCTATATCTCTCACAGGACCATGAGAGAAACAAATTTACCAAATATATGAATTAGTAGGCGGTTTCCCTGCAAATTTTTTATCTTCATGTATTAGTCAAAACATATTCTTTCACATGATTGGTAATGAGAGCTTCCATTTCATTTTTTGAAATTGGGGCGTTACCAATACTGGTCTTTACCTTTAAGGAAAATTGTCAAATTCAAGTTTCAACATAGTTACCACATCCATGTACATCATTTAAAGCCCAAGTCCACTCGAAAAATAACTTCCTTTCAATAGAACCAAAAAAAGCAGACAAACCAATCAAAAAATGTTTGAGCTAAATCGGATAACTACTAAGAAAGTTATGAATTTTTAAAGACATGAAAAACTTTGAAAATCACTACACAAATTGGCAACTCACTCATGAGTCTGTGACGTATGGTCCTCACTACCCACTAATTATTTTCTGTATATTGATAATATAAATTTTCTATTTTCACCCTAAGAATCTTATTTCTTCACACCAGCATCCAAGTTAGATTGTTAGTAATATGTGTTTGTGTGGGTGCACAAATAAAGAGTAATTTTTGTCCAGTTAAATCATGAAAAAGTTGAATTTTGATAAACTATTTATATAAAAATCAATAATTATGAAATACAATATTCAGAAAATAGTATCGATTCTTCAAAATTCATAAAAGTTTTTGGGAAATGTCATGCACGCAGTATGATACAAATCATATAACCTGGGCAAAGGTATGGGGAAATCAAGTTTTGGGGGATAAAAAGGGAAATTAATGGAATTAAACTATGTAAAGCAATTGATAAGTTGTGAGGACATGACGTCACAAACTGATAACCATCTAGGCAAATTGTGTTGTGATTCTCATTGTTCCATAGTTTTACATACTTTTAAAAAAATCATAACTTTCTTATTAGTTGTCCGATTTTGCTCAAACTTTTTTTGATTGGTTTGTCTGATTTTTCTGCTTTTATTGAAAGAAAGTTATTTTTCGAGTGGACTTGTCCTTTAAAGATACATCTCCTGTTTGAAGCTAGAAGGACGTTTACTTATGAATACTGTAACATAGAGTTAAAGCCCTTGTCGCTCCACTCAAACAGACATTTTTACTAAAATCAGTAGGTAGAAATAAAGGAAAAATACCCCAACTGCCAATTTAAAGAAGTAAAGATGATCAATTTGGTCCTTGAATATTCTTGTCCTAAAAGACTCAACTTTTTTTCTTATCACTTTTTTTTGGAGGTGGATATGAAATTGGATCACTCTAACCTTGCCTTACCAGCATGCATTATGAGTGGATGGATTACTCAAAGTGCTACAAACATTTTGTATTCTTCTGAAATATAAATGGCAAGAGAGGGGGTACTTGATGAAATTCAGATAGTCTAAGCTTGGCATGTTGGCAAGAATATCTTCTCATTTTGTTGTTGTTGTGTGTATTGGAATGGGCATACTTCCTCTTCAGGAATGACCTCATTGTGTATAGGTCAGAAGCAAAATTAGAGGGGGGGGGGTGCAAGGAGCACATTCTCCCTCTTAAAAACTAAATGTAGCATGCTCCTTTAATAATAATAATGGTGGCTTCTTATAAAGCACACATGTCCGTCACGTTGTGACGCTCCTGGTGCTGCCCCGATTATTACCCTAGCTTTAGCAATTAAGACAGCCACTGCGGCGCTCTAACATTTCAAGGAATTAATTCCTGCCAGGTACCCATTTACATCACCTGGGTTGAGTGTGGCAAATGTAGATCAATGTCTTGCCAAAGGACATTAGTGCCGCGGCGGGACTCGAACCGCGGACCTTAAGATCGACAGTCCGTCGACGTATCCACTTGACCACGACGACACCTCTAAGCACACAAAAGAAAACTGTGGCCTCTATTGTATTATAGTGCCACCCTCCCCCCTTTTCAAATTTCAAACCAACAAGGCCACCTGTAGTTAGTAATTTAAATTACCTTTAGTGTACTTAAAACCATGTACCTGATATCTTAGGTGTATTCTGACCTAATGTTTGTATCATGTACCAATGCATGTATCATATACCAATGTATGTATTTTGTCCTCATTTTTTGTTGCTCATGTCTGATGGTAATCCAACCCTGTGGATTTGTATGAATAAACTTGAATTTAAATTTAAAACTTCAAAAGACAGATTTTTTTTTTATATGCTTCTAAGATTTATTTTTCTTCAGATTGACCCCCCCCCCTCCATTTGTCAAATACTGGATCTGCCACTGTGTATATCAAAGAGGGCAATGTCCTTTGAATGAAGTCAAGGTTGCACTTTACAAAGGTCACAATTTTTGTCTTCGCATTCATCACATTCTTCCATGTTACAAGTAGCTAGGTTCTCATTTTCTTACATTTACAAATTTCTTTGCAAGGTTCCATAAAAGAGAGAGAGGGGGTTGGATTATGGAATCATGATGTTGCACTTCTTTGATATAACAGGTGATCCTGCTTAAAGGGATAGTTGAGTTCTGTTTTCAGACCACAAATGCCTTCAAAGTGCATGGTTGTTGCTCTTATTCTCATCTTTGACATTTCTAGTGCCCTTTTAGAACCTAAAATTGCTATGAAGGTAATGTTAGACCCCAAAATGTGTGAAATTTAGCCAATACGATCATACCACTTTCAAAAAAACATGATGACCGTTAATTAATTATTTTATTAAAATAACAATACATGGGCTGGCTGGTTTTGCGTAATAAGAAACAACACAAAAATGCTAACAAAAAAGCCAACATCCTCATTGGCTGCAATACGACGTGAAAGGCACTATTTCGTTTTTTCAATGGCTTTTTCAAATTATCTAATACTTGTGGTGGTACACAAGTATTAGAAATCGTTATATTTATAGATATTTCAGCCGTCTCTTATTTTTAGTAGCGCCCTCTGCAACAGAACTCAACTATATCCCTTTAAAGGGGAAGTCCACCCTGATATTGAGTCGGTTTTAATAGAAACAGGTGAGCGAAAGTTTGAGAAAAAACAAATACGAAATAAGAAAGTCTGAGCAATATCCGATTTAAAAATAGAAAAATGATGAATTTTTTAAGGTGTGATCAATCAAACAAAAATTGGAATTTTTGATGTCATCAATAAGAAAGTGAAAGTTCATGAAATTTTCTGTACATGCAGAGCAATTTGGTCTACAACTGGTTCTTCAATATTCATTTGGTCTAATTTTATTTGATTTGATTTGATTTATTGGTTTCTGCATCTGTTTTCTTTTATTCATGAACATAATATGGTTTGATACAATATTTAAAGTGTATATAATTTTATACAGATAATAAAAAAATAAAAAAAAAATATATATATATATATATATATATATATTGAATGCATAATTGACATACATTAGATGCAGGAGGGCTACAGAAATAAGCAAAGAAGCTTGACGTGCCCGCAGCCCTCAACTTAGATACAACAATACAAACAAAAAAATAAAAAGAGTGACTTGCAGAGAAGAAAAGGAAGGGGAGAAAAGGAGAGATTGGTAATAATACAATAAATCTAATACATCTGCTGATTGAATGCCATATAATTCTAGTCTCCAAAATTAGACCAAATGACTGTTATCCTAAATGGTCATTAGACAAAATGATTATATGTAGAAGAAATTATTATTAGACCAATTCACCCTTTTGTCAAGTGTGAAAGTTCTTTTTACCCTAAGATTATCCTATATGAAACATCGCCTTTGTACAAGTATTGTATACAGCGCCTCTTGTGTAAAAAGGCTATAAGGATGAATGTCTAACTATTTGGGGTTCCTTTTCCAAGAATCTTCCACAGTGGCCTTATGTGATGAGGCAGATCTACTGGTAAACATAAAAAAGAATTAGAACATAAATGGGGCCAAGGATATCAACTTTGAATGCTAAATTCCCTTTCACTTGCAATTCAATTCTAGCCTTCTTCCAAGGATTTCTGTCTTAAAAGCTAATGATGATGATGACAACAATTAAAGGCATCGTTTAACAAAGTTAAATCTGAGGTGCATGGCCATACATGTTATCAGTGTCTGTGGCATGGTGTAATATTGAAACCCTAACAAAATTGTGCTTATACTAAAATGATCATGAAGTGCCTCAAACAAGTAAAAATCTTTGAGTGACCGGTTTTACAATACTCATTTCCCCCAATAGACTGCAGTGTCATAAAAACCGCTGGGATTCCTGGCTGAACTAAAGGTTCATAATTATGATTGCAGTATGAGCTATATATCCAGGATTTGTTAAGAATCTGAGGCAAAGATACCCAATCCCTTTAAAGACAACAACAACAACAACAGAGTCTTGTTTGACCAGGGTAGCCTCAAGATCAAAAGATATTACGCAAAAACATCACTAAAAGGCAAAATGTCCATTTACACATCCCTACTGGAACCCCCCCCCCCAAAAAAAAAAAAAAAAACTTCAACAACAACAACAAACAAAAACCCAGAAATGTATTTTTCCATTTTGCTATGCAACTACCACCAATTTTGGTTTCAGTATTAATTCAGCTAATATTAATTTCTTATGGTGTTAAATTCTTGGGCTTGCCAAAATCAAAATGAAATTGAGAAGACATAATAACACTCACATACTGACCTCATAAACTTGACGATAATATGAGGTCGCATGTATAGGCTATCAGCAGCTCAACTATTACTTACATACTGAACTAAATTAAAAACAATAAAACAAAAATCTTTGAAAGCTGAGAAGGAAACTAGTGGAAAAGAACCTGTAGAAATATTTATTAAGGTCCTTGATTCCTGGAAGATATAAGAGGTTATATTTGACAGCTGAGAGGGAGTTCACTGTCTGTATTAAAGGTAAAGACCAGTATTGGAAATGCCCCAATTTCAAAAAATGAAATGGAAGCTCTTATTACCAATCATGTGAAAGAATATGTTTTGAATAATACAGGATGATACAAATTTTGCCAGGAAACCGCCTACTAATTGATGTATTTGGTAAATTAGTTTATCTATTGGTGTGTGAGAAATAAAAACACATGTCGCGCATGTGTGCGTAGTCCCATATACATTTTTCTGTGTACAGTGCTTGTAACTTTATGAAGACTGGGCCAAAATTCTTATCATTTTGATGATTGATCCAGCTAGAACCTTGCAGTACATCTATGCTAGATGATCAACCTTTTCTGATCAATTTCACAACGTTTCTTTCACAATGCAATCGCATGACCATAACTGGTCTTTATCTTTAAAGTGGCATAAGGATAGTACAAGAATTTTTCTAAAACACGTAGCGGTTCAGCAGTGCCTTTCCTTTTTTTGTTACCTTTTGATCTAGAATGCAAAAATATTTAGTATTATTTTCATAATTATACATTTGAATCTTATAATTTGAGGAGGGAAATCTGATTTAGCAGGACCTTAAAGAATCTCTGAACTGCTACAGATTAATAATAATAATATAATTAATAATATTTTTGCTTATATAGCGCTTAATACGTCGGCAATGTCTGAGTTTCTAAGCACTTTACATTACCCCCGGTCATCGGATTCTGGCTTGCCTGCACACAATGTATGCATTTTCTCCACTCCCTGGGGAGCATTCCAACAAGAGCTACTAGGCTCAAATTGCTAAGCATACCAAATTGGTTTCTGCATCCTACCGGGTACCCATTTAACACCTGGGTGGAGAGTGGCAAATGTAGATCAATGTCTTGCCACTCGACCACAACACCTCTAATGGATGCTACATGTAATGAGCATAATTGAACTGAATCTATCTGAATTGTATTTGTAACACTAGATTTTTAAATTGTGAAGTAACAGATATACTTTAGAATTGGGGGATCATGCGGACAAATAAGTTGAATATTCAGTGCCATTACAAAAAAACAGGTACCATCAAGTCCAAGTTCGTATTCAGGTCAATGACTATTATTCAGATGAGCTATCTATTACATTTGGCTCTTAAGCAATATTGTATTACTGTTTGGTTACAGACATCTAGATGTTATCAAGGGAGTGGTACCGGTAGGTCATTTCACTTTTCTATTGTCAAAGTGTTATATGCAGGCACAAACCCAAATCATTCCCTTTAAGATGATCAGAGTATACTGACCATAACATCGGCAAACAAAGAGCTCTTTAATAGCAGAACTCACCACCTTTTCAAGCCTTTTATTTGAAATAACAATGATTAACTCCATCATACTGAATTCAATTATTCAATGAGAAAAGTATTCAAAGATATATTTCAAATTGACAAAAGACTTATAAATCTTGCATAAAGTAATTTTAAGCTGCATTTTTCAAAGGGGATACCGCGAGAGAAATTAAACATCTATATTTGTATCCATTATGAAATAGACATCAATTTCATAAAAACAAAATTTTGAAACGGCAATGGATTTTTTTTTCATCAAGACATTTAAAAAATAAGAGAATTAAGTGTCTTTTTTCGCTATGCTCCCTCGTAACATTTAGAAACAGTTAACTTTAGGTAGTGAAGAGCCTGAATACCCGCATAATTAGTCGATGAAGTACCAGAATATATCCTTTGACAGAGAGGTGCCCGAATATCATTACATTCAGGCAGCAAGTTGCCCGGAATACATCTTAAAATTTGTTTATATCTAGATTGCATTTTACTAAGCTCGTTCACTTCACTCGCTCAGAATATTTAGAAACTGGATGATTCTGGACAAGATGCCCGAATATCCTTATATTTCTGCATCAATTGAAACCTTTATCAGTCGTAATGCGTAGCAGATTGTCTGGAGTGTAAGACTATGTAGACTGCAATGTCTTCTAAAGGAGCTGTATCAAAAGCTGCTCCTGACAAAGACAGAGACTGACAAAGTTAACATGTCACAGTGTCTGATGAGCAAGACTACGCTCAAGGCTACATAGAATTGTGTTTAAGTGTCAAATACAAGTTTTACCAACAGGTAGACAAGTCAAAATTCATGAACAGGCTGCTACATGTAACACAACCCCTCCCCCTTTATTCTTCATGAAGAGGGGTGGGGAAATGGGGATTGGGGGGGGGGGGCGGGGGATGGGAGAGATGGGGGGGGGGGGATCTGACAAAACATCCAACAAAACATTCTATCAATGCCATGGCCATGGCGAAACATACTCTTGTATGGAGGACTTAAGTTGGGTGAAGGAGAAATTTGTCAAGGTCAAAATGACTTCAGGAATAAAAACTAACAACAAAATTAAACAAATGAAGGACATGCATGATCAAAGGCTTTTGTTAGTGCATAAACTTTGAAATATCAGTAAACAAAGCCAAAAGATTTTAAAATATATTTTAATTCTGTCCAAGCTGTTTCACCAATAACAGTTTAGTTAATCTTCTTTTAGTGACATTTTATTTTCATCTTGTGATCCAGAAAGCTCTGAATTACTTGAGCAGAAAGTGCAAAAGAGTTGAGTCTATTTCTGTTGCAGTACTTTATTTGCTGTCACGAATAAGAGCAATATAATCGAAAATAACAATGTCAGTCTGTAAATTTGCAACGCAGAGTGAAATTTTGTATTCACTATTTTTGTGTACAAATTGGCCACTTCTTATTTTCATTCACACTTTTCAATTTAATTTTTTTTTTTCCTTTTTTTTTTTTTTAATTGTTGCCAATTTGACGAGCAAAAGCTGAATAATTTAGACCTGTAGAAAACTAGAACTATCTGCTATGGGTAAACAGAATCTTTTCCTAATTCAGTTTTTTTTTTTAAAGGGGATCTTTTACTTATTTACAGTTAATACAACATTACAAAGCAAAATATGATTGAACCAGATGGATAAAGCTAAATTCAACAAGCAATTAGTTTATCTTGAATTAAACATAAATACACACAATGTCACAAAGTAGCATGTATGAAAAATGTAGATGATGCTTTTAATCAATTTTCTTTGCAATAACTTGCAAGTACACTAAACATTTGAAATACAAAAGTGATGAGCTCCATGGTATTCAATTGAATTATTCAATGAAAACAATATTTACAGAATTATTTCAAATTTGACACAAGACTTGTAAATCTGGCATAGTTATATTGAATCACTTCATGTACATGTACATATAGATAAGTACAACCGTGAAATTGTGGATAAACAAACTGAAAAAATACAATTCATAAATATATAATATTGTTATTTTCTACAAGAAATAAAATGTATATATGTAAACATAAATTTGGACAGTCTTGTAAGTAACTCATGATGATAATACAAGACATTGCACAGTTTTTATCATTCATCTTTTTCAAAAAACAATAACTGTTGTTTTCAATGTACATTGTAAATATAAAATTAAAGAAATTAGATCTAAAAGAATAGTTCTTTCCCAATTTGAACAGTAGAATTAGATGGAAATCATGTTTTTTTAAATCGCATCATTTTCTTCAAGTTGTCGCACACATGTAACAAAATAAGTACATCATAAATAACTATTTGGCAATATATTACATGATTGTTCATTAGAATGGCAGTTTAATTTAAATCATACATTTAACAACTAAATTAGTCATACCCCTTGTAAAATTGATATTTTTGTGAGTTTTGTAACTCAAGAATGAAAGGTGGACTGGTTGAATTAGGGTCTTTATTAAATATCTTTACATTCCAAAAGCATACATGTAAATTGGGACAAATCAATTTTTCACATAATTGGTAAGGGTATGATTAATTTAGTTGTTAAATATACACCACAAATTATGTGTTCCTAGTCAAGAGATTTCATAACTGAGCTATTAAATCCTGAATTCTCTCATTCCCCTTCCTGAATAGAGGGAGGTCCGAGGACCCATTGAGTTCCATTTTTCCTTATAAGCAATGTGACCAAATTATCTAGGGCCGTGTTCAATTCAGTACGCGGATTAAGTAGTATTTACTTAGAATTTTACTTAGTAACGTTTCTTAACTCGTATTCATATCATATCCAAGCATTTTACTTAAACAAGTTGACTTTGAGTCAAATACTTACTGATAAGCATTGCATACTTCGCTCTCTCTAATTTCAAAATCTGAAAGCACAAAATAATCTTGAAGCAGAATGTTGGACAGTTATTCTAAACCTATGATTATCTGATCTTGAGTTTGACGTAGTAATTTCAATTTCTTTATGGCCCTGGCTACTGGTCTTTCCTTTAACTTTAAAATAGAGTATTTTAAAGCTGTTGCATTGATACTCGGTCCAAATAAAGAACAGTATGTGCTATATTAGTGTGCCAAGTTTGAGGGCAATTTGATAATCCCTTCATAGAAAAATTATATTGGGTTCTAATCCTCCCTTTGTCATCTTGCACAACTCCTTGTGATTCTTGAGCAATACCAGACTTACCGTTTTTCTCTAAAGTAACATTCTATAAGGCTGTTTTTTACCCAATTTTAATTGGGTTAGGACTTGGGAACATCCAACTGTAATGAGTTATACTTGTATATCATTTCAAAGCTGATAATCTTTTCTTTTAGAATCAGATCTAAACTGAAACGTTGCAACCTGGAATATTTTGGTTGTTTGGTGAGGCCTGGTCACATATACATGTACAATCAAAATCTTTAAGACATATCTTGTGTTTTACTTACTGGTAGTTTAATTTATTCCTTCTTTTTCTTTTCTTTCTCTCCTTTTTTTTTCTTAAATATTTTTCTCAAACAAAAACCAATACCTCAGATATTTGTAATATGAAATTAAATCAAACATTTGTATCAATAGTACAACATATTATAGATAAATACATGTAATTACTGCATATACCATTATATATATCTACATGTAGATCTAAATATTTCATGATTTGTAAATGGTAGCCATTTTAATGGCAAGTAAATTTCACTTCACAAATTGTAAAGATTCCAAGTTTAGTCAATTGTGATTCAATCACGCAGCATAAAAACTGTCACGCGCACTACAGTTTCTGGTTCTTCATAACTACATGCACAAGTTGTGAAACCATTTTTTAAACACAACTGGAATAAAATGGTAAAAATCCTTTCTTGAATAGCACACATCACATTGTAGAGGTGTTGTGGCGTAGTGGATAGGTCGTCGGACTGTGAATCACAGGGTCCGCGGTTAGAGTCCCGCCGTGGCAATAATGTTCTTCGGCAAGACATTAATCTACACTTGCCACTCTCCACCCAGGTGTTAAATGGGTACCGGTAGGAAGGAATTCCTTAAATGCTGTGAGCGTCGAAATCGGCTGCCTAGCAGAGCCGGGTAATATTGGAGCGCCTTGAGAACCTTGCAAGGTCGATACGTGCGCTATATAAGAATCCAATATTATTATTATTATTATTACAATGTCCCTACATGTACATGTATGCGCTTCAAATAAGCTTTGGAAATTATTACCCTAGCTTTAGGTCAGGCAGCCATTATCAGTGCACAGTGCATTTCAAATGATCCTACCAGGTACCCATTTACCTCACCTGGGTAAAGTGTTGCAAATGTAGATTAACGTTTTGCCAAAAGACATTAGAGCTATGGCAGAGATTTGAACTCAGTACCTTGTGGTTCATAGTCCGGAGACTCAACCACAGGACCACAACACCTTTGAAATGGGTTAGTATCAAACTCGACTGTTATCGATGGCAGTTCATTTACTGAATATTTGCAAGAAAACTATGGCTGATTTTAAAAATTAGTCCGGAAATTGCAAAAATTGCAAAATATTGAATGTCACATTACTCAATGAATTCAGCAGCATTCAAACAAAACAAGCAACGTTTCATGATAACAACTGTTTGGAGCCATAAAAGTATTAACTCTGTCCAAAGTATCCAAGTTGAAGCCCCTTTGAATTCAAACAGACAAAGCGTATTTACAAGCAAAAATGGTAAATTCAACAGTGAAATTTTTTTTTTTACTATTGTTTTCCTTTTTCTGTAGCTGCGTAGCATCCCTTGCCTCAAAATTTCAATGCTTTCAAGATTTGATTCAGTAAATTGAAAATATTGAATTTTATGTTGAAAAAGCAAATTTTAAAGCATGAAAAAAAAAAATTCAACACCAATAATTATTATTCAACAAATGAAAGCTGAAAAATATGAAATGAAAACAAAAATTCAATGAAAGTTTAAACAAAGCAACTTCCGAAATGAAATTTTTTCCAAGTAATCAAAATAACTCAACTATGAAATGGCTTACCATGAACGTCCAAACAAAAATAACAAAATCTTTCAAATCTTAAATTTTCTCCTAAATTTTTCTTAAATAAAAATAAACTCAATTATTGAACAGCTGACAGTGTGCATTCATATAAAACTAAAAATTCTAAAGTGGAATTTCCTTCAGAGAAATGGAAATAAACTCAACTATGAAACAAGTTTGAATCCCACCTGAAGTTTCGTCCCGTCAGCCTTGCGCAAGGAATCTGAAATGCAGCATTCCTTGCTGGAACTTGGGCCTTGTTTGTTGGAAGCCAACATCTGTCTCATCAAGTTCTTCTGGACATTCAAAACCTTGATACTTGCTGCAGATTGGATCAAGAAATTCAGCACATCTTGCTACCCGTCAGCTGTCTCCTTGCGAAGACAAAATGTATTTTGCACCCGAGTCTGTGTATGGCACCTGGCTAGAATGCTCCACAGGGAGTGGAAAATGTGCATACATTGTGAGTGGACAAGCCTGAATCCTACGACAATGGTAATAATATTTCTATAAAGTAATAAGAGACATCATGGATGTATGAAGCGCTATATAAATGCAGAATAGTATTGCATTTATCTGTTGACAGAAGACGAATTCTGTGATATGCACGACGCTGTGCTCCATTCCATACTTCATAACTTCTTGCCAAAGGAATCTGAAATGCAGCAGGTTTCCTTTGAGCTTCATATGGGATCACCCAGGGCGATTAAAATCCCCCTCTGAATCTGTCAACGGAAGATGAGATCTCCCTGAGATGATTGTCGACTGCATCCTTTATCCTGATTTCTTTGAAAGGCTGTGGCAAGGTTGGCGGTTGCTTGGAAGAGAATTGGACTGTCAAGAATAAAGTTGTGCTCGAGTTCTAATTCCTAGTTACTTCATTCATGCGTTTGGTCATGTGTGTTTGAACCTAGGACCTGCTGATGCTTCCTGCCCCTGGTGAGGTGTTGCTGTGAGTCTGTGAGAGGAAGTCCTACCTAGCAGCACATCTATGCGTATATCTCTCAGTAAGGCATTTCTTGTTCAATGCCACTCCTTACCCAGGTGAGGTATTGCATCAAGGACAGAACGAAGGTTGAGCCTTCAAATTGTAGTTCTTGAGAGGGAGTCCTACATAGCAGCACATCTATGCGTATATATATATCAGTAAAGCATTTCTTGTTCAATGCCACTCCTTACTCAGGGGCAGGGAATTGGTAAGAGTCAATTAATCACTGTAATGTTGAACTATAGGATAGCAATTTTCAAACATTATCAGCATCATCACATGTACATGCGGCGGCGGTCAAGAGAAAGGCACCGATTGTTCGAATATCACTCCTCATCCTAAGGCAAGGGATCGGGTAGAGTGGTTGAACTGTCCATAACAAAGTGTCCAACTGTCAACAGCATATGTACAAGTAAGATCAAAATAAAAGGCAGTGATTGTTCCTTGTTGCTCTTCACCCAGGGAGGGAGTCTCTGGAAGGTTAGGCTGAACCTGAGACAAGTTAAACCAATGACAGCATCATTTGGACCTACAGACATGACGTGCTACTGAGCTTTCATTTCTAATGACTCTCCATACCCGGGAGAGTTTATTCATGTGTCAACTAGTCAACAAATTCGCACTCACGTCAAGTCACTTGCATGTAAGGCCTGTAGCAAATGGACTACCTGTACCCTAGGGGACGTGGAGCATATGGTTGTTACGGAAAGATAGGGGCATTTGCTGAACAAATGCAAGCTATGATGCATTTTGTAACAAATTTAAAGAATATTTCTCGTCATCGACGTCTTGTTAGGGTGTGGTACATGTAGTAGTCAATCATCAGAACCTCTGGATGAGTACGTTAGTGGGACATGATCGTGAACCCCATTTTTAATGTATTTTTGATTGTCTTTTTTAGATTCTAGCATCGTTGACTGTCCAAAACGATTGGCGAGTCTTCTGGCTACTTCAATCTGCAGTTATTATATCTTTGGTTAACCAGTTTTCCGTGACGGCTAGAGAATACACTGTTTATGATTGATTATCAACGCAGAGTCGGTTTGGCAAGGGAATTCACAGGGTGGTGGCAAGGGATGGTCTTAGAAGCGTAGGTTGTGTATGTGGGGATGCTTATAAATCTCATCCAGGAGTTCGCTCTCCGTCGGCTCCTGAAGATCGTCCCTGAAAGAAGGAATTAATGAATGGTAAGATTGTTTTTTTTAATAGTGTATGAGCAGGACTTAACATTGACCGGGGTCCATGAGCAAACCATTATAAATGAAAGGCAATGTAGATGCATTTTTGAAGTTTCAGACTTTCTTAGACGGCATCTCCACAAAACATTTCAGTCCATAAATCATCTTAAATTTACAGTGATAGATTATAACTTTTCTCCACTGTTTTCTCTATCCTCCCATAACAAAACTGTGAAAAGAAAAATTTGACACAAGTTTGTATTTGTGTCCTTCTGACAATGCATCTAAAGAAATACTGTCTGAATTAAATAAACTCTAAATTTTGAAAACAATTATTTGTTATCAAAGACACAATTTTTGGTGTCGAGCATGAGAATGTCTACAGTCGTGATGGCCCGATGAAAGCTCAGTGGTCTCATGATTATCTCTGTCTCTCCTCCCTCCCTCAACTCCCAGCCCCTTCTCTCTCTCTCTCTCTCTCTCTTTCTCCCTGTCTCTCCTCTTTCCTCTCCTCTCTCTCCCCTCCCCTTCTCTCTCTCTCTCTCCATCTTTCAGACGTACCTGAACATTGTATGAACAGACATAAGGTAAGCGGTCGGTCTATTTCCCTCTTCCAAAGATTGCCTCTGTCTCTTCTGACTTCGGTCCCAGGATGTGATGAAATTCTGTTTCACAAGAGGCAAACAATTATACAGGATGAATCACAAATATTGAAAAATAATTATCCATCAATTACTGGAATCACATAATATATAAGTATGATTTTATTCCTTACATTGGCAACACTTTTGTTTCTATGTTATTAACCACTGTCAAAATAAAATGCATTGATTAATGTTTTTCCTAGCTGCGTGAATATTCATGCATAGCTTTCCATTTGACATCTGAACTCCCTAATTCTTATTCAGATGCGAAGTCTGGATGCGCGCATTCCTTTTCCTTTGTTCCTTCGTCCTAGGAATTTAGATATGCAAATTTAACACTAGCGCGCATGTGACTGGGTTACGTTTGGGAGAGTGTGAATGTGTACGTGTTATACGTTAGCGAGAGTGGTGGGCAGAAGCCATTTTGTTGCGAGTAGAGAAGGACCTGCTGTGTCGCCCTTGGGGAGGGAGTACGTTTGACAGTGAAGGGAGGATTTTTGGGCTTGCTGTTCAGAGCGAGTGTGGTCCCCTTTTTTATTGCTGCTTTCTCATTCTGCTGTTGAGAGCGGAAAGAGCAGACGACCGTCCTTCGGACACGATCCCTCCGGGAGGCAGGCAACGGGGTCTTCAATCTACAGAATAACTGTAAGTCTTATCGTTAAGCTCACCTCTCATTTTCTTCACATTTATGACCCTGTTTTATGCCCTATATTATAAACGGATGCCTGGAGAAATGTTTCTAGATGATGCATATGAATATTTGTCTTTAAGTAATTTAATTGGGATTTGTGTCATGTGAAACGACACAATACATGTTTGAAATATTTATTGTTTTTGTAAATGCCTTTTTTCCGGCAGACACGGAAAGTCAGCCATGCTGGATGTCAGCCATTTTGAATATATTAAATGGCAGGTAGCCATCTTGAATTCTGATGCAAACAGAATGCATTAACCGTTTCTGTTATAAACATATTTCTAAAGTCAGAAATAATTTGAAATGTTATTAGCATTGTTTACAAAGGCTGATATGAGATACTGGAAAGGAAGTTTCTGTCTTTAGATATGTTAAAGCTAACTGATTTTGTGTATTTCTATTAATGATGTTTAAGTCAACATTGTATGTTTATATTGTGAGAAAGTCCTTACATGTTAAGAACATTTGTTGATGTATTTTTGTATCACACTAATATGATGGGATACCATGTTTATTATTGTTTATTGATTGTATTACAGCAGTTTAGGGTGGTGTTCAACCACATTCCATTGATCGACTCTACGAAGTACAAGATACCGTTTTAGACTGTTTTCAACCCTGCGATATGGTGAACTCATCAAGAGCCATCGAGCCATTCGACCCAGTTCTCGGTCTACATGATTCTACGTGCATCTAACGCGGTGGACATTTTCGCGCACACAATCGTCTGACGCGGTGGACTTTGTCACGAACTCCAACGTTCGTAACGCGTTATCCTTTGAACTAACACCGGTTTAGTATAATGGCAGCCTTAATTTAATTGACCCTCTTAGGAAGTTATAAGCTGATATATTTTTGATTTGTCAACGCTCAATATTTGTGAATTTATGTTGCATCTCGTTGTATTGTGTAATTAAAATCCACACTATCATATTACAACTCATTCTTTGACTGATTGTTTTTATATGTGTGTATCGCCACTTAGCCAACCACAATCCTTGTGACAACCACCTACTCTAATTCCAAAACAAAAAATCATTTATTAAAAAATTAAATCATAAAACACATTGAATATATTGGAAAGAAACTTGTAGGTCAAATAAATAGAGATTTTATCTTTAGTACAGCATGGCCAATTAAATTTGGCATTTAAAGAAGATCAAAACAAGATTTGTATTTCCACAAATACAGGCATAAGTTTTGAAATATATATGGTACTTTAGACTAATTAGAATTTGTAAACAATTGCAGCAAGCCACACAATATGTGGAGTTTGTCAAGTGCTACATGTATAGATCTCATGAGTTAAGCACTGGCAGTGAGAATTTATTCTCTAACAGATAATGACACTTTTGTAAAGGTTAGATCCATCAATTAATAAAATAGTTCTCCCTGAACAAATGATGTCAATGCACTTTGTGATGCCAGCCTACCTCCAGGATAATAGCATCGCTATTTTCATATTAATACCATTATCATCATTATCTCAATATCCTCATCATCATTGCAATCATCATCATTATAATCATCAACATCATCATCCCCATCAACCTTTATATCATCATCAATATCATCATCATCATCACAATCATCATCACAATCATCATCATCATCAACACCACCACCACCACCACCACCACCACCACCATCATCATCATCTTCATCATCATTGGCACCGGCATCAACATCATCATCATCAATTTCTCACCTCTAGAATAATGGCAGTGAATACGTTAAGGCAAACCAAGACTGAGGTGAAGTACCAGGCAATGAAATAGATTTGGGACCATCTAAAAACAAGACAAGAAAATCATCAACGATTAAAAATTGCTCCGAATAAACTGAATGTTAGATAATACCAATACACAATAATGGTGGCTTCTTATACAGCACATATATCTATCATGCTGTGATGCTTCTGGCGTTCTTAAATTATTAACCCAGTCAAAGCTGGCGGCCAAAAATGAAACGCTCTGGCATATTGGGTACCCGTTGCCTCCTTCGTGGAGAGTGGCAAATGTGGATTAATGTCTTCACCAAGGATATTATCGTTGGGCTGGGGTTTGAACCCTAAACCCTAGAATTTTGAGTTAATTGAATGAACCAAGATACCATTACACCTCCGCTAAGAAATAAGAAATGATATCCTGTTAGTACTCACTGAGAAGCTGTTTTTGAGTAGGCTTCCAGGAAAACATGCCAATTATTCACAACCATGATATCCCAGAGTACAACAATGGCAGACTGGAAACAAGAGTGAGAGAAAAAATGAATTCTTCATAAGATGTACTTTTTTTTTCAGTGAATATTTTCAACCAGATTTACCGAGACAAGCTCACAACCATGTATCTGCACAATACTACTAGGTTTAGCGTACTCGCACTGATTTGACAAGCTTTATCCATTCAGTTCTATTCTCCATCATCTTTCGGAGTTCCTGCCTTGGTAGACAGGTGTCTTTTTCTAACTGGTCAATGTAAGTAATTGCTGGGCGCCCTTTGGTTCTGCACAATACATTGAATCTATCCTTGATACTAATGGATACAGCCTTGGGCCCATCTTATAAAGAGTTGCGATTGATCCAAATCAATCGTCAGTCCTCCAATCAAACACATATTTTCAGTCTCCTATCTCTCCTATCTCTTATGTACATTGTTGCGATTGATATCAAACAATTGCAAATATGTTGTGACTAATATCAACTCTTTATAAGACTGGTATCAAGAGTTGAGAGAAAAAAACAAATTATTCATAAAATGTACTTTGCACATTTTTAAGCGTAGATGTTCATCCAGATTTACTATGACAAGCTCACTACCATCTATCTGCACAACATATTGCATCTATCCTTAATACTAATATGTACGTAGCCCTCTTTGAAACTTTTCTTCAAGTAAAACAACATTATACAAAGTATTACAAAATTTAATTTCTAATCTGAAGTACAAACAGAAATCAGCACTCTTAAATGCACTAGACGATTAATATCTTGACCTAAAGTCCACTTACTACATAAAATTACCAGGGAATGTTGGTTGTGTATTATAAGAGTCATGATTCAAGCGTACCAGTACCATTTACATGTAAAACAAGGGTGAGTTTTGAGAACAGCTTTGAAGTCGCTGATGGCCAGTAATATAATTATTTCACTTTTCTTATGATAAAATAGCTTCATGCATATATCCAAATAAATCAAGTCATGATTTCAGACACATGTTGCAAAGAAAAGACAATATACTTCCATTTAAATCATCAAACAGAAAAAAAATAGAAATCATACACAAGAAACAATAAAAGAATATGTGACTTATTTTGGCAGAAAAAAGAAAACATACTTACGGCAAAATCATCAAAATTATTTGCATAGTAATTCAGCTGCTCATAAGACCCACACATTGGTAATTGACTGCAAGATAAAAAGTAAATAATGATAATAATAATGATTCAATTCAGTTTATTTGGCATCATAAACAACGTTACAAATCATAAATACAGAATACATAATAGGCCAGGACCTTTAGAAAACAACTAATTGTGATTGTACATGAGGTTCCTATCATGTTAAACACAATATTAAAATAAATAATAAAAATAAAACTCACAAGGTATATATCAATGGTTCAGTGACACAAAGACGTAACTCCATATTTTGCCAAAATGAGTTTTTGATATCAAAATGTTCAGAAAAATGTGGGCTTTCCAGGAAACACAAAGACTTAAAGACTCAAGTCAATGGCTAGTGAAACATAGACTTAACTCCATAAGGCCCAAGTGCTCAGTGACACATAAACCACTTTTTCTCAAAATGGCCAAAATGGAGTTACGTCTTTGTGTCACTGACCCCTCGCTTTGTACATTTAGAAGAAGAAGAAGAAGAAAAAAAAAGGCCGACCATGATATGAATGATATGGTCTTCTTTGAGAGGTGGCCACTATTAAAGACAGGTTTGACTGTACATGTGACATGGACATGGCCTTCAAACGTTCACAAACATGCAAAGAACTTACGTTATGTCAGTATTATTGGGTGGTTTGGGACTAATTCCTCGAAAGACGACCATCCCCAAAATAGCAAATACATAGTAGATTACCTGCAACAGAGAGGAAAATAGTAGTCAAATTTATTCAAGCCTGAGTTTCTCAATATTGCCATGCCTTGAATGGTAAATATACATATAATAGTTTTAGTAGAGGGTTAAAAAGAATCTAATACAAAAATAAATGTCTCCTACAGGTTAAACTTCTCACATCTCCCCTGTTTCACACTCTCTCTCTCTCCCTCTCTCTCTCTCTTCTTTTAATTTCTGTAGTGTGCAGCTTTGTTTTTGTCTAGTTTTGTCCTGTCATGTCCTGTTATGAATTGTTTTGTCTTGTCATGTCCTGTTATGAATTGTTTTGTCATGTCTTGTCTAATCTTACTATGTCTGTTTCCTGTCCTGTGTGTCCCGTTTTGTAATTCTGTTCTTTTTGTATATTTCGATTATTTAAATACTTTAAAAGGGTTTATGAAAATATGTTATTATAATATATCTATTTTACTGTGATTATTAAGACAATTCAAAATGATTCATGAAAATAATGTTCATATTATATTTATTATTGGGAACCTACAAAAACAAGCTATGCTTTCCAGTAGGTTCCTGTTTCATTTCATAATTTGAACTTACTTTGTCAACTATATTCTTTATTGTGCAAACAATTGTTATATGAAATAAAATAAAATCGATCAATCAATCAATCAAAGACTTAACATTAATTATAGATCATCTGTGTGGCAATATACATGTATCTAATCATTAATTTACTCCCACAAAATACTCAACAGTTATTCATACCCTCCCTATACCACACAAATTTAAGATGGCAATCCTAACCATACGTGTACTTGTCTGGGAAGAAAAATGCTTTATTATTTTAAAAACAAACCAGAATTGTTTAAACAACCATCATTAACCATAGTCATATACCTAACCCTAAACTTAACCCTAACCCTAACCCTAAACTTAACCCTAACCCTTAACCAGAGTCCACTGATAACACCATTTTTAAACAACATGTTGCCCCGAAAAAAATGTCGTCCGAGCATTTGTCGGATCACTGGCGACTTACGACAAGGATCCCGATGAAAGCACGTAGGTTCCTGATCAGATCTAGCATAGTACTGACCACAATGGCCATCGTCTGTCAAAACAATCAAACAAGACAATTAAAAAAAGACACATGTTAGCTTTTCTTCATCAAATTGGCAACTCTAGTAATCTTGTTTTTATGACATAACTTCATAGCAATGTATGGAGGGAAATATACGACAAAGAAAAAAAGATGCCTATTTTCATAGGAAAACCATGTTTTTTAACTTGTCATTGTGTTGCCAATTTAATAATGTTAATGCTTCTTTTTCTTTTCAAATTAATGTGCCTCTAATGGCATACCGTATTACGACATAAATTACACTGTGTTTCATTCAGAGAAACCTGTAGATAAAATCCTGTGTAAAGCACACTATAGTCTTTATAGGCAGGTGGTCTCTGTGTACAGGTTCACATGTTCTAATGAGAGACACTAGGTAAGATTAACAGGAAATGTGGTCTTTATAGACAGGTGATCGCTGAAGCAAGCGTCACTGTATATAAAAGGCAACATGACTTACATTGAAATAGATGATTCAACAGTAAACTTTTTTGAGGGAAACGCAAATTGGGTCATTATAGACAGGTTGTCTTTCTTTACAGGTGATTACTAAAGCAGGTTTCACAGTACATAGTGAACACAGTGATTTGACTTACATTGAAGTGTGTAATTATCCTGAAGAGCCGGAAGGTTATGAGGATGTTTATGATTCTGACAAGATCGTACATAACAAAGCCCACACTGTCGTCTCTGTCAAATCAAAGGAAAAATAATCATAATAATACAAATAAATCTAGATTTTACATGGCACTTATATTTTCAGTTTAAAAAAACACCTAAAGGGGGTGTATGTAGCATGGCAAATACTGGTTAATGCTATCTACGACTTCTTTTGGACAACTGCACGTAAACAAATGGACTTGATTAACATTCAGCGTGCGCTAGAGTTCTCGAAACGGACCAAAGTTCTCCTCACGCTTCAGTTTCACATATTTTGCACGCACGTGCATACTGCAGTCGCGTCGTCCATAGTTGAATTATAACCGATTGGCCCCCGAATCAGGCCATGGGAAAGACAAGTAGTCGTGCTACACCCCCCTTTAAATGTTCGAAAGGGCTCTAATGTTGTCTCACAGCATATTTGTGTTTTACCAGAGCTCCTATGGAGCTTTTGAGAGCTAACTCGCTCACTAATAAGAAAGTTATGAATTTTGAATGACATGAAAAACTTTGAAAACCACAAGACAAATTGGCAACTCACTCATGAGTCTGTGACGTCATTGCCTCATTATCCACTAATTATTTTTTTATATTGATATTAATATAAATTTCCCACCTAAAAATCTGATTTCCTCATACCAGCATCCAAGTTATATTGAAAGTAATTGTTTATTTAATAAGCAAATGTTTATTTGATAATAGAGTTACACCTATCAGAAAGAAAAATAAATACATTTCAATTATATGACTAGAGCAGCAAAAATCTGCACCAAATTTTGTAATCTGGGTTATAAAATTAAGAAATTGAAGCACATTAAACATTAAAAGAAATTATCTTTTGCTGATGTTTTTATATCCTGCGTTAATGAGGCTTATAAGAAATGGGAAAACTTACGGATAAAGCCGTGATCCTTCCATCACGAGGTATAAAATTTGTGCTACCTGTGGGGGGGGGGGGGGGGGTGAAATATGAAATGCATCAAAAATACTTTCATGTCATTTTCAAATTACAAAATAATCATGACGTAACACACATATATTCTAGGCCTCTCACTAGGCCTCCCAACTGTTCTTTAAATGCCCCAATATCTGGATTATGATCAGGAATATTAGCTTGAATTCTGGACCAAACTCTCATGCCATATGTGTGTGTAATCCCACATACCCATTTCTGTGTCCAATGCATGTGATTTTCATAAAGAATGGGTTGATTTCTTAGCCATTTGATCATTCCAAAAGCTCATATGTAATCATATGACTAGAGGGATGTTTCATTAAGCTGTGCTTAAAGTTACGCATGACTATACAAATGACTTAAATATGAAGAGCTAAATAGGATTCTCAAATGCTTTTAATTGCATAAGCTAAAGTTGAAATATGCAGATTCACCTTATCATTTTTAACAAAACACTTTTATGCAAAGTGTTATTTTGGCTACAGTTTAATTGAGATTATAGGAAATACAGTCACACTTTGTTGAAATGTCAGAAAAAACTTTGGGCATCCCATTTGGCTCTTCATATTAAAATCATCTGTAAAGTCATTCGTAACCTTACGCACAGCTTTATGAAACACCCCCCTGTACTCACATGACATGTGATCATGAGACTTTCACTTAACTTTATCATTAAACCATTTGACTTCAAAACTTTTACACATGCAAACCATGCCACAATGAAACCGAAAAGACTTACTAGTAAGACTGCTGTGAACAGTGCATCGAGGAGGTTCGTAACCGAGTACTTGAAACACTTCCAGCCAAGAGCCCAGAATTTCAGTATCTAAAATGAAGAAGGAGATTCACAAAGTTAGCGTGGATGTGTCCTGAACAGACATTTTGCTGACCTAACAATACAGATACAGATTCATACAAATCAATCATTTTCTTTATGGCTCAATGATGAAATATCAAATTCAAGGCATAGGATCTGCTGAATGATCGTACTCAGTGTGAAGGTTTCGTACCACAGAGAAGGAGCACACGTACAGCCTAAACGTGAATGTGGATAGATCGTTTAAAGGGATCGTTTAACAATGTTAAATCTGAGATTCACGGCCCTACATGTTATCAGTGTCTGTGATATGGTGTAATATTGAGGCCCTAAAAAAAATGCGCTTCAAAATGATCAAGAAGTGCCTCAAAAAAGTAAAAATCTGTGAGTGACCAGTTTTACCATACTTGTTTTCCCCAATAGACTGTAGTGTTATGAAAACCGTTGGCAAAATTTGTAATTCCAATCATAAATATCTTGATAATCGGACAGGCGATCGGTGTTCCTGACTGACCTAAAGGTTTATAATTATCATTGCAGCATGAGCTAAATCCAGGATTTTGTTTCAGAATCTGAGACAAAGTTACCGGTTCCCTTCAATGAACTCAAGCACACAAGTCATTTGCACAGTATAGTGAACTCTAATACTCCTTACGAGAATTGAAGGACACAGCCTCAGCGTGAATGTGGATAGATCGTATACCAAACTCACGCACACGAATCATTTGTACAGTACAGTGAAATCTGATACTCCTTACCAGAATAGAAGCACACAGCCTCAATGTGAATGTGGATAGATCGTATAATGAACTAACGCACACGCACCATTTGCACAGTACAGTGATATCTGATACTCCTTACCAAAATAGAAACACATAGCCTCAACGTAAATGTGGATAGATCGTATACTGAACTCACGCACACGCATCATTTGTACAGTACAGTGAAATCTGATACTCCTTACCAGAATAGAAGCACACAGCACGACGTGAATGTGGATAGATCGTATACCAAACTCACGCACACGCATCATTTGCACAGTACAGTGAAATCTGATACTCCTTACTAGAATAGAAGCACACAGCCTCAACGTGAATGTGGATAGATCGTATAATGAACTCGCGCACACGCATCATTTGTACAGTATATTGATATCTGATACCCCTTACCTGTTCTACGCAGTAATAGATGATGAAGACAATGTTGAACTTTGTGAGCTCTGAATCATCATGGTAAAGGCTTTTATTGTACTGTGTCGAAATCTCAATCTGCAAAATGATAGAGAAAACATTGATCTATAAAAGGACACAGAAATATCAGGGGGAAAAAATACTTTACAAATTTTGGGGGCTACTTTTCAAGCTTGCTTGCATGAAAATAACACTCTTTAATTTGTTTTGCATTGAACTCTATGCAAATTTTGGGGGCTCTTTCATGACTTTCAGGGGCTCTTTTGGGCATTTCGGGGGCTAATTCGCCCCAAGCCCCCGTGTATTTTTTTCCCTGCAGTTGACAGAATACTTGCCTAATGACATAAATTTAAAGAAAGAAAATGTCAGTTCTATAAAAGAACACAAAATTGCCTTGCCTAAAGACATCCACTGAATTTTTTTACACTTCAATACCAAGTTTTGTAATTCTTGATGTATGTACAAAATTGATTTGTCCCGATTTATGTTTCTTGAGGATGTGATATATTTAAGCTTACATCTAAAAGTATTCAACAAAGGCCGTAATTCAATGTGTCCATGTTTCATTCTAGAGTTACGAAAAACACAACAAACATCAACTTTACAAGGGGTAGGAATACTTTATTTCTTACCTAATGCAGTGGGCAAGAATTCAATCCCAACCCAAGAACAATTAAGATTACTATTAATTGCTGGAAAGACGGACACGGCTCAAACATCACTTAATTTTGGTTCAAATTCGGACAATCTACTCCTAAAATTTACATTAATGTCACTTGTAAGTTGTATACTGAAGACATTGAGTGTTGCTTATGTGTACATCTGATCTATTAAAGGGGAATTGTTACAATTAAAAAATGAATAAATAAATTTTCTTAAAAGCATAGCCTCCCGGTAGGTCTAGATTGACATATTCTGCGGTCCGGAGTTTGAGAAGCCCAAGGAGGTGTTTCATAAAGCTGTTCGTAAAGTTATGCATGTCTTTACGAGTGACTTAAATATGAAAAGCCAAATGGGATGCTCAATCATTTTTAACTGCTAAAACATCAGGAAAAACTTTGGGCATCCTATCTGGCACTTCATATTCAAGTCGTTCTTAAAGTCATGCGTAACTTTACGAACAGCTTTATGAAACACCCCGCTGGTCTAGAGCAAATGCTAGATCCCCCTGTATGAAACCAAGAGTTCTACTTACACTAATAAAAACGATGTTCACAAGTGCCACAACCGTCCCACAGTACCCAAAGAAGCGATGGACGATGCAGGACTGGAGTCTCTTTAGTCTTGGTCTAGTTATTAGTCTAGGACCTGGAATCTGATTTTACAAGAAATTTGAAAAATTAAAAAAATTAAAAATAGTACGATTTGTAGAATGGGTTTTCATCTCACCAGAAACGTCTGCTTTGCCATCTAGAACACATGTAAAGGTACAAATTATTAATTAAGGCAGTGAAAATACAATAAGATTCTATATGCTTGAGTATGGAGAACCCCAAAATCACAAGTACTGTACAACTGGAGTAATTAGAAATAATTTCTAAATTGTTTTCACCACCCAAGTAATATTGCTTTCAATATCCTTCCTAACTGATTTGTTCTTTACCCTGGAGTATCTTCGAAATGATTTCTGTCAATGTACATAAAACTTTTCAAAAACATGGTTTCCAAAGAACTTTTGGCCTGATCTTTCATCATTATTTCAAGAAATTAAAAAGTACCCTTCATAATAACTCAGTGTTGTCATCAACTACATTTGCCTGTGTAAATAAACATCGGCTTTGGACTAATTTTGAGGGAAGTGCTGATCGGTATATTTCCTTGAGCTTAGCTAGCTACTGGAGAAAGCCTCTTTTTATAACTTCAAAGAAATGGCTGTTAACCAGACTCTTTGGAGATTAGACTGGATGAAAATTAATATATTTCTTCTTTTAGTGCACCTCGTCTTCATCCGTTTGAAGGTCGAGACAATCAAAGATTCTCTGAAACTCAGATTAATGCCTTGCGACAGGACATATGTGCTTTGCTGGGGATCGCATCCATGACCGTTGCATTTCAATTCGAGTGTTTAAACCACTCGACTACGACACCCCTACAGAAAAGGAGAGGGAAAGAAACGCGCTAACCAGATGCTTTTGGGATTGGTTTGGACACTATACAAAAAGTAGTCTTTGTAGACAGGTTCCTTTAGTACATGTTTCAATGAGAAACCATTTTCAAGGGAAGCAAAAAATGTGGTCTTTGTAGACAGGTGGTCACTAAAGCAGGTTTGACTGTACTTACCTCATCTTCGTCTGTTTGATGGTCGAGGCAATCGAACAGGCCCTGGAACTCTGATGATGTAATCACTCCACCTATATTGCCATCCAGCTCCTACAAATAAACATACCAAAGAAACTAATTGTACCCCATTCCTCAATCTCTACTACCTTCATAGTAATACAATGTCCCTCTTTAGTGAATTGCCGTTCGGTCTACAATCAGTTCGTCATAAATAATAATTATCAAATGATTATTAGACCTTGTGGATGGTAGACAAGATGGGCATTAGACAAACTGGGGATTAGACTAACTGAAAATTAGACCAACTGAGTGATGGATCAAATGGGTAGTAGACTTATTGGAGATTAGATCAAATGGAAATTATACCAAATGACCATTAGTCTAAATGGTCATTAGCCTAAATGATAAGTAAATGAAATTATTATTAGACCAAACGGCTATATACCTCTCCTTTTAGTAACGTTTTCGCATTATCTTTTGATCCAGAATGCTATGAATTACACATTATACATGCGCAGATAACACCCAACAAAAACACATACATGTAAATTTGTCCCTAACAATTTAATCCCTGAAATGTACCAATCTTAAGAAATTCACCCAGATAGCATTTGATAATTGACTAGGAGGAAATAACTAGTGGGTAGCTTTCGTAGCTTCCAGGAGATTCTTTGCATGGGTATTCGGGAAGCTCCAGGGGGTGTTCCACAAAGACTAAGATCAACTTTAAGTTGGACTTAACTACGGCAGGCCATTCATGCCACTGTTTCTTCTCACCATTATGATCTTTAGATAATATTTTTTCCTTAAATACTGAATTATCAAAAAAATACTGAATTATCAAAAAATGTAACTTCTGTAGGCCATGATTTGTACGTCCCTTGAGAAACCATGCCAGGAATGGTTAGAGGAACTAGTGGCATGAACGGCCTGCCATAGTTAAGTCCAACTTAATGTTGATCTTAGTCTTTGTGAAACACCCCCCCCCCCCCCCCCCACCGGGATACATTGCTCAAGATGTATGTTTACAGAAATGAATCAATGAATGAAATTATTACTTGTAAAAATGGATAGGCAGATTCACATTGATGTATATTTCATATGTATTGTAATTTGTAGCTGTATTTAGGCCTGAGTCATCACGGGTTTTGCCGAACCCGGGTTTGACTTGAAAATTTCGGGCGGGGACCGGGTACCCGAAATTTTCACCACTGCACTGACACTCAAAATCGTGTGCATGCAGCGGCGGGAGTTGGACTAAGTTGCTGTTCTAATAATGCGACGGAAAGGACAGTTACTGCTTTCAAAACAATAAAATAATCAATTGAATTAAATTAAGATGCTTTAAAAAATAAATGGATATCGTTTCAGTTGACGGTAGGTGTTTTTATCGCTCTAAAATTGAGGCTGCAAGAAAGGAATCACGCTTCGTGGTACCGATCGAGTGCGTTCAGAAACTGAAGTGGAAATAGATCGATGACCCACTGAAGACAGAGCAAGAAAGTGCCACACAGAAGACTAAAATTTTGATCAGACTATTGCAACTAAATCGTAATACTAAAGGCATTAATTTAATTGTCAAAATATATCCACAATATAATGGTTTACCCTTGATAGTTTGATGAAGGAAAATAAATTAAAGCTCTTGAAATAACATCGAAGTGCCTTTCGTCCGTTCTAAAAATGCGTGTATAACGGCAAGCAGAAGTTACGAGTCAAGCTTGATATGCATGTTTACATCCCTGCACCGTCATCCGACCTGATCGGAACAATAAGCATTGAACCAATTAAAAAAACATCACGTAAGACTTTGAGGGACTCCAATTCAACAAAATTACCGTAAAATAGATATTTGCTTTGACAAATAATACTATAGATATTCATAATATCTTACAGAAATAATGATATTTCATGAGCTACGTACTCGATATCGAGTTCAGCTAGCCATCATTTTGAAATGAGACGTAGTTGTCATGCAGTAGACTGTAGAGGGCAGTGTGCAGCAGAGAGAGGAAAAAAGCGCGGGCCTGAGATCACGTGATGTTCACGTGCCTATTACGTGATTTTTTTTTTCTCCCTCTCTGCGATGCGAGCTGCCGTATTCCACTGCGCTGCATGCACGTCTCATTTCAAAATGATGGCTAGCTGAACTCGATATCGAGTACGTAGCTCATGAAATATCATTATTTCTGTAAGATATTATGAATATCTATAGTATTATTTGTCAAAGCAAATAACTATTTTACGGTAATTTTGTTGAATTGGAGTCCCTCAAAGTCTTACGTGATGTTTTTTAATTGGTTCAATGCTTATTGTTCCGATCAGGTCGAATGACGGTGCAGGGATGTAAACATGCATATCAAGCTTGACTCGTAACTTCTGATTGCCGTTATACACGCATTTTTAGAACGGACGAAAGGTACTTCGATGTTATTTCAAGAGCTTTAATTTATTTTCCTTCATCAAACTATCAAGGGTAAACCATTATATTGTGGATATATTTTGACAATTAAATTAATGCCTTTAGTATTACGATTTAGTTGCAATAGTCTGATCAACATTTTAGTCTTTTGTGTGGCACTTTCTTGCTCTGTCTTCAGTGGGTCATCGATCTATTTCCACTTCCGTTTCTGAACGCACTCGATCGGTACCACGAAGCGTGATTCCTTTCTTGCAGCCTCAATTTTAGAGCGATAAAAACACCTACCGTCAACTGAAACAATATCCATTTATTTCTAAAGCATATTTATTTGATTATATTGAAATATAAGTTTGTGAATTGCATATTTTTAGTTCTATATTTCAAAATATCAGTGTGAAATTTAATTTTGAAAAACCTGAAACCCGAAAACCAAAAACCGGGTTTCAGCTCGACGGTCGGGGCCCGGGCGGGGACCCGTTTCGACTCAGGCCTAGCTGTATTCATAATTTTTTTGTTTTGTTTAATATGTAACTGTTTTGTTATTGTATTTTGTTTGTTATAGCGCTTAGAGACTTCAGTTGTAAGCGCTTTATAAGCCCCGTTTTTATTATTACACCTTATCAACATTTGTTTACCTGCATTCATATTTTTTCTTCTTTATCAATTGGCTTTTCAAGAAATCCTTTGGCGATATTCAACATTTTTAAAATTTCATACATTCAAATCTTCATTAATGCTCAATTTGAAAGCATATAATGGTCTTTTTAACAATTTAATGAAATTGTTAACACTCTGATCACTATCGGTTGGGTGGTTGGTAGTTTGTAAGTGACATGTGGACTCATCAATTCAATTCAATTTAATTCAACAATATTTTCAATATCTCACACTTTCACTTTTCCTCCTTTTCCTTTCTTTCCTTTTCCCCACTTTTCTTTCTTCTTTCTTCTTCTTTCCTTCTTGTCTCTCTTCTAGCCTCTTCCATCTTGCATAAATTTTCTTCTTTCAACTGTACAATGTATCTACCATCTATATGTACTGTACATGTACTAGCATACAGTTGTATTTGTATTTCTTGGCATGCATAGCAGTGTTTCATTATAATGTAACAGTACTAAGCACAGGTGCAATATAAATAATGTCTATTACAAAGCAATGTTTTGAATGAAATTGTATATGCATCATCTCACACTGAACTGTTCCTCTCTTCCACTCTCTCTCTTTCCCTTTCACTTTCTCCCTTTCTCTCTCTCGTTCTCTCTCTTGTCTTTTCTCTTTGCCATCCAGTATGATGTACTTTAGTTTATGTCTGCTACCCAAAATAAACAGTTTTTATCTGGAATTTTTAACAATTGATGAATAATTGATTTTAGATCTTTGCTGTGACTTGTTCTATTTATATGTTATATGACATTGATTGTTGTCATGTACATGTTCTGCTATTTATTTAAGTTAGTATTGTCTGTTGGGAGCCAGGGGAGTACAAATAATCAAATAATTCCCCTGGCTCTCAACAGAGAGGTTAAGTTATATTACATTGTTATGTTATTTGTGTTATTTGTAGTTGCTGTCTATGATATGTTAATGTATTGTTATATTTATACAAATGTGAGCTGTAAAACGATTTTTATGCCTTCATTTTATTTTGTGCATGACAATAAAGAAATTCAAAAAAGAATGTTGGGCACTCGACATACTTACTGTTAAAATGGTCCTTTTGGCTCTCTTTGGTATACTAGCTTGTAGAACCACAGACTTGACCACACTCACACTGACTGTGCATCTATTCAGATATGAGAGAATGCGAGAAAATGGGAGAGGAGACGAGAGAGGGAGAGTGGGAGAGAGGGAGAGTGGAAGAGAGGGAGAGAGGGAGAGAGGGAGAGAGAGAGAGTGGGAGAGAGGGAGAGAGATAGAGACAGAAAGGGTGGAGGAGCAAGAAGACAGAGCGGTTATGAAATATAGACAGGGGCAGGAAGGGTATATAGAGAGAGAGAGAGAGAGAGAGAGAGAGAGAAAGGGATCCAGAGTGGGTGAGAGAGAGAGAGAGAGAGAGAGAGAGATAGAGGAGGAAGGAAGAAGAGAGGGAAAAAAAGAGAATTAGAGAGAGAGATCAGGGGAGGTAGAAGACGGAGAGAGGGAGAGAGAGAGAGAGAGATCATTTAGACTTATCTTTATCAACATGCCTTCTAAAAAGTGATTATTACCATGAAATTAAGAGTATGCATGGTTGACATCTGAAGTAAAATGTTTTGTGCAAAATCTTTTATATTTAAGCATTTGGTGTTACCTGTGCCTGGGAGACGAAAAGCAAACAAAATTAGTGTAACCCTCATGTCTCTCTTCCCGGTCTAACTGATTGGGGGTGTGCAGGTAGACCACTACACCAGGGTTTCCCCCTACTCTTATACGAATAGTGCAGTGAGTTCTTAATGTGCAAAGGTCGTAACTCTCCTCTACACAGGGCCTTCATAAACATCCTATCGGAGGGACCGAGTACTTTCCACTGTGATAGTGATAGTGGTAGTTATTTTACCCGACAGCTAAGAAAGCAATAAATGCTTGTTAGTAAGCAACCAGAAGACCGAGGGCTTAAGGTCCTGTCCGGGGGACCTGGTAATGAGGATTAATGCATTACCAAAGGACACTAGCACATCGACTTGGTTTCAAACCCGGGTCAGCAGATAACGAGACCACTGCTCTACCGACTGAGCTATCGCGCCTCCTCTAACATAGCCTGCATCTGTGAAATAGCGACTGTGAAATAGGTGAGGGGCACGTTAACACACAACAAGGGCTTTAGTCATTCCCCTGGGTTGTATTCGAATCGACAATTCTAAAATCGCCAGGCAGATGCTAAACCAACTGAGGGTGCGTCCAATTGATTTTTTGAAACTATAATCACAAACATGAATCACAAATCAAAACGCTGTTACAAAACACGGTTACTGCGGGAGATCCTTCAAGCCATTTTTCATCAACGCTGATTCTCGCTGATTTCAAGCCCAGCCACTGGGCATCACTCCTCGAAGTTTGACCCAGGAAGTATAGGTCAACTTTGCCGCGTGCTTTCTGAATTTGTTTACGGTCGACTGACGGCAAAGCTGGAGGCAAGCCTCAATAATGACGTCATAGAAACATGATTGAGATCTCTGTTTCGTTCAAGCATTTTTTAGTGACCGTGATTCTATAGAATCACATTACAAAACGCATCTTTTTCAGCCTTTCATGTTTGCGTTTTGAAACACGTTTATTCTTACGACTGACGAAAAATTGCTCGAAATCGCTTGAATGCAACTGTGTTTTAAACTAAACGTCTTTGAAAACCATGTTTCTAGGGTGATAAAGTGTCGCTTGAATGCACCCTGAGCCAACTCGCCTCACATTGCAAACCACTCACCTTTCAATACTTCCGTTGACCGTTCTGATCTGGGCTCTCAACATCTCAAAGGCTGCCTGAAATCCCAATCTCCTACGGAAGTGACTGGACTGCATTGATGTCTGGTAAAGGAAGAGAATACAATCACTACACTCTTCAATTTGGCAACACTGGTAATTTCTTTCGTGCAGCAATGAATATTATCAATTACAGCAAAACAAAAAATTATTTGTACAGGATAATTATTATTTATTTGTTCGAATGATTTTTAACAAACTCTTATCCACTTGTCCACGGCACCTCTTCAATTGAGGACTGACTTTCACCATTTTTTTCATTAAAGGTGGTTTCATTACTAGAAGTCACTTCAACCTCTCAGACTTTGTGTCATATGTTAGAAGGGATTTGGCATTATCTTTCAATTTACAATGCTTACTATGGCTTATTGCCGTTTGATCTACACCCAGCCCGCCACTATTCACATGGTCTAACAAATCATTTTTGTCTACTTATCATTTGATCTAATGACCATTTTTAGGCTAGTAGTCATTTGATCTAGTTTTAGTAGAAGGAAAAAGGGGAGGAAATCTCGCAAGATACACAACAGAGTTGCCAATTTGTGTTTGATTGATCACACCTTCAAAAATTCATAACTTTCTTATTTTTAATTGGTTTTTGCTCAAACTTTCATTGACCTGTTTCTCTCATTTTTCTGCTATTAAAACCAACTTAATATCAGGGTGGATTTTCCCATTAAGACCTTCGGGAAATTCAAAATTTCTTGGGTTTTACTTACAATTAAATATCCTCTGAATTCATTATAGATGACGGCAGTAAGCATATTGAAGAAAAGATAGAGACCTGTAAGGACAAAGAACAAACAAAACAAAAAATTAAATACACTCAGCAATAAAAACTAAAAAAGTAAACACTCATTATTGTTCAACATTTTCATTTAAATTATCAATAGAATATAATAAAACATATCAAATAAAAGAAAAATTCATACTCTACAAAAATGAATCAACATTAGGTTTTGAACGTTCACGCTTGGATGGGCACATTTATTTAACCGCTATAGAGTGGAGAAGTGTGACGTCATCAAAAATCTATTTTTAGAATTTCTCAATTTTTTCTTCATATTCCGAAAGAACACCAAAAATAATGTCCAAATGTCGAAAACCAATTGAATATGTGAAGTATTGGCTGAGATATGAGCATCTGAATGAATACATGTCCTATGGGAGCTCAGTGTTATATGCTCTGGCTCCTAACCATTAGGAGCCAGAGCATATAACACTGAGTTCCTATGGGGAGTATATTTATTCAGATGGTCATATCTCAGCCGATATTTAACATATTCAATTGGTTTTCGACATTTGGACATTATTTTTGATGTTCTTTCGGAATATGAAGAAAAATTGAGAAATTCTAAAAATAGATTTTTATGACGTCACAGCTTCGGTACTCTATAGGTTCTTATTAAGAACATTGCAAAATTAGAGAAAATAACCATTCAAATGTCAATAAATATGTGCATCTTTAAGACATTCGTGTTCAAGAATGAAAACAAAGAGGATAGAGTTTGGGATGTCAACTGTTGTCTCAGGACATGGTTTTGACAAGCAAGGACGTGATGCCTCTCATGTGCACCTAAGATCGTGGACGAGACATAGGATACCTCCAATGCTCATCAACATTTGAAGGACAAGATGTCCCATTTGTGTAATTTTCTTTCAGAGACTCATTTTTTGTTAATGGCTATGCTCTCTCATGGCAGTCCTGGGCGGACATAGCTAATACAACCAATTGACCACCTCTCAACCTTATCTTAAAACTTTAAGAAAGGTAGTCTTTATAATCAAGTTTTCTCTTTCTCTCTCTCTCTTTCTTTCTTTCTTTCTTTCTTTCTTTCTTTCTTTCTCTCTATGTCCCTCTCTCTTTTTTCTTTCTTTCTTACTTTCTTTCTTACTTTCTTTCTTTCTTTCTTTCTTTCTTTCTTTCTTTCTTTCTTTCTTTCTTTCTTTCTTTCTTTCTTTCTTTCTTTCTTTCTTTCTTTCTTTCTTTCTTTCTTTCTTTCTTTCGTTCTCTCTCTCTCTCTCTCTCTTTTTTCTTTCTTTTTCTCCATCTCCATCTCTCTTTCTCTCTCTGTTTGTCTCTTTCTCTCTCTCTCTCTCTATTTCTCTCTCTCTCTCTCTCTCTCTCTCTCTCTGGAAGGGTTAAGTGGACTTACCAATTCCAAGAAAGATAATGAAGTAGAGAGCATAGAATCTGTTGTTCTGATAGGCGGGCATGGTAACTAAAAGAATAATAATAATAATGGTCATAATATCAGAATATAAAAACTGTTTGAGGAAAATCAGATACAAAATTAGAAATAAGTTAAGAATTAAGTTTGCGATCGATCAAACACAAACTGGCAACTCTGTGACTAACCTTGCAAGCATCTTTCTCATTTGCTATGTACATACATTTGTATATTATCTGAATAAGAAAATACATTGTCATATACATGTATGTGCCTGGACTGAAGTATTGCACATATAATGTTGCTACACAACCCCTTATCTGAAAAATATCTTTTCCTTCATCATCCACTCAGAAAGGTGAAATTATGAAATACATATAATTTGCACTGCTCCCTCACACGACGTATCATGATTGCTTGAATTTTCAATTGCCATTTATTTAACCTGTAACCCTGATTTAGAAGATGATATTGGCCCGAATTCACAAAGGAGGTTTGTCGACAAACCTAGGTTTATGTACGTCATGTGACGCGTTTTGACGCATTTTTTACAAACCTGGTTTGTAAAGACGCGCCATATGACGCACGAAAACCTAGGTTTGTCGACAAACCTCCTTTGTGAATTCGGGCCGTTGTGTTTTGCCCATTTCTGATTTCAAATTTTTAATAAAAGGGCCCTGTAGCATAAAACTTACCATTGATGGTAACTTTGCCATCTATGGCAACTAACATGGCTCAACAGCCAATCAAAATCAAGGTTTCCATGGTAGTTACCATTAATGGCAAAGTTACCATGAATGGTATGTTTTGTGCAACCGGGCCCGGGTGTCCTTCAATAATCATCTAATATCTTTGGAATTCATATCAAGGAATTAAAACAATTTACATGTCACCTAAAATTAGAATGGAATATTGCAAACCATGATTAAGAACTACACTACTCTATGGGAACTTTGGCATGTTCCACTTACCATCAGGGTTGTTCGCAGTCGTGAGGAGCACTAGGAGGCTCATGAATGATTCACCTATGCTGGCAAAATGTTGCATGCCCTCTTGGAATATCCTAGAATCCACCTGAACAGGAATGCATTTGAGAGAAGTATAATAATATTATATCATGCTTTGTCAACTGCATTTACTTTAAAGGTACTATGTCCCATTTGCAGGCCAAAAAAATGAAAGGTTAAATTCCAACGGCATTTGAAAGATAATACTAATGTAGAACTTCCCTATAAAAAGGGGGGCTTGAAAATGTCTTAAAGTGGGAAAATAATGACTATCAGTTGTCGAATCGACTTAAGAGCTATAGAGCCAGTAAGTAATAGTCTGATTTTCAGACCATTGTACCGAATGGTTGTACGTTTTTTGGCCTTTACAAGAAGTTCGTTATTGATGTGTACAAATGCTCATGTACCCTTTACAGCTCATTTTATGTATGTTATTACCAAAGAAGAAAGAAAGCCAGTCCTTCACTCAATAGTGTCTGACAGTGAAGTCTAGCAAGTAAACAGGTTTCCTTGCATAATTTGAATATTAGGACACAGCTAACATTTAAATTTCACAGATAGGACATACATGACATATTCATAATTCCTGCAAAGTTCTACAGAATTTGATGTTGGCTGCAAAAGGGACATATGTGACCCGGCACCACAAAACCAACAAAAAGTCGCAACCAGCGATTCTCCGTAATCAGCTAAAATGTCAATTTAGGTGAAAAAAATAGATTTTTGTTTTTTTGCATTTTCTGAAAGAGTGGTCTTTTCTGTACCTAGTATCAAAATTTGGAAGTCTAAAACATAGTAGAAGATGTGTTTTAAACGGTTTTTCTAGACCAGTTTTTTTCGCACAGCCTTCGGTCTCTTCCAAAATTTGATCACTTTTCCCGAGCGAAATTATCGTAGTCCGGAAATGGTCGGTCGTTGCTAACGGGTCGTGCTACGCGGGCTGTGATTGGTCTGTTATAGCAATCAGTGCGGCGCGCCATTTTGTTTGTATCCGCTTTCACATCCGAGTTCCAGATTTGCGTTCGTCTTATATTCTCCGTTAACGACTTCGACTAGCTTGATTGTACATCACATATCCAGAATTTGTTGATCAAGAGTAGACCTAAGAACATTATTATATTTTATACATTTGAGAGTGACAAGTTGCGAAAAAGTCTACAACGTCGTTACAATGCCAGGTTTTGTACGTGAGCAGAGCCGTGGGATGGTACCGGGGTGCACCAACGCAGATGCCCGGGTAGCTCGGGCGGTCAACGAAGCGATGATGCGGGGGCTAGCTGCGGGGGATCAGGCCAACCTTACAGCTTTGCTTACTGAACACTTCGGGCAAGACAGCGACGAGAGAATTCCTGATAATGTGGTTACAAATAATTGCCCAGATGTATACAAAACAAGATAGGTGACAAGCAGTGTTATGTAAGGGGGAACAAAAAGACTCCGGGTCCACCATGAATAGGCATTGTCTAGTGCAGGTGTCTCGGCACTATGTTGCAGTTCACTTAATCTTCCCAATTACAACTCTATACATTTACAACATAATAACTTTTGAAAGACTTAAGTCCACACATTGAAACCTCAGAAACATAATGAACAGACTATGTTTGACCATCAGGCCAAATTTCAGCCTAATCTGAAAATCTCTTCATAGTGGTTGCTATGGCCTTTTGATTCACCCTTCTATTGATTTCCCTGTGGTTTGCTTGCTCCGCATGCTTGAATAGCCCAAAACTTTAAAGCTCTCTTTCTCACAATTTAATACCAGTAACCTCCCTCACCAGCTCTTTTCATTCACTAAATTGAAAGGGTTAGGAAGCTTCAATTTGGACAAGTAATATACCATTTTAATGAGGAGAACTTCTTCTTTCATAATCAGATGAAATCAGGAAAATAATTTTTTGCGACTTTTTGGTGGTTTTGTGGTGCCGGGTCACATATTATCTTTAAGAATAAAATCAAAGGGGATAGTGGAACTCAAGTTGGAAGTCCTACTGCAGCTTGTGCATACATATTTATATCAAGTAGCATACTTTAAATTCACTGCTGTTACTTATGCTATGTAGGAATATTCAACTGTAATGATTAGTAGTCGATTGGAATTTGCTAAAAGAGCGATTGTGCAATGTGTCCCATAAAGTGTTTTTTATTCTCTCTTTCCCTTACCTACATTCCTGTTTTTTCTTGCTCAGCTTCCTTCATTCCTTTTCTCATCTTACTCTGCTATCTCCTCTTACTCTTGTCAGAATGTATTCAACTGTCTGTAAATCTAGTTGATGTATTTGTTTTGTGCACATTTATGTATTCTTATGTTATTCATTGTTATCTCCTGCCAGTGGAGGCCAAATTTCTGGGGTTTTTTAACGTGGACAATAAAATCTGAATCTGAATCTGAATACAACAAACTGTATGTCCTTTTTCCCATCCATTCTGTCTAAAAAATAAAGCTCCCTAGATCCAAGCATCTAAAACGTTGGTTACTGATGGTTCATATTGAGAGATTTTCATTATGAAATAAATGCAAGTTGCATGTTGCATGGAATCACCCACAAGATCGAAACCTCTAAATGTTAGGCTTCCTAGGAGAAGTTTCAACTATTGTAAAGAATTTTTTTTTTTGGGGGGGGGGGGGGGCTTGCACTAAGTAGATACAGATCGCATACTCTTTCTTGTAGTTAAAACAAGTCAGAAAAAAATACAAGAACTAGTGGGATTTGAACCTGTCATCCACTGCTTGAAAATTCTCCCAGGAAGCATTCAAAGCTATCGTCCTAATGGCGGACTGATGAATATTAATACAGTCAAACCTGCTTTAGTGACCACCTGTCTACAACAAGCACATTTTTTGTTTCCCTTGAAAAAGGTTTCTGATTGAAACATGTACTAAAGGAACCTGTCTACAAAGACTACTTTTTGTGTTTCTCTTGGGCGGTCGCTGTAGACAGGTTTGACTGTAATTTGGAATGGGTCAGGAGAACCGAGGTATTTGTTTTTAGTTCATCGTGACTGTGCCATGGACCAGTGATGGCCTGGTGGTGAGGATCACAACCCTAGTGCTTCCTTCTCATTTGGTTCACACAGCAGATGAAGGAAGATAAATCTTGGTAACACTCGTGTCTCATCACTTCCCGCACCCCATCTCCTTCCCCCAGATAAAGAGAGGCAAGGGTGAAAAAAGGAAGAAAAAAAAATAGGTAAAAAAAAAAAATGCATGTCATGATTTAGTCTAACACAAAACTGTATACATATGGGACTTACTACTGTTGTAGCATTAACTGTCAAAGTCGTCTGATTTGAAGTCTTGTTGTGAAGAATAGAGGGTTTCTGCAAAAAAGAATTGGTTGATTACAACCATTAAAAGCAAGCATTAACAGACAGTGAAGATATAAAACAGGCTGAGTATTCTTTTGTGTAGCCATTAAATGATTAAACTAATGCATGCAGGTCCGTTTCATTCAACAATGACGTGAAATGGTAAATTATAGACTGTTTCAATGTCTCTAGGTGTTTTAGAGATATATTATTATACCCGTCATTGGATTCAATCTTGCAATCTTGCGATCAAGTTCAACTTTGTCTAGGTTTAAAGTTTTGTGCAAAAGGGAACTATTTATTAATTTGTAAAACTGGGTAGGAGTATAAGTTTTAATCTCATATTTCGCATTTTTCATGTGTTTCCTCTTCTTCCTTTTTCTTTTAAATATTCTACTCTCTTCTTCTTCTTCTTCTTCTCTCTCTCTCTCTCTCTCTCTCTCTCCCTCTCTCTTATAATATGCTTTAAAGTACATTGCATTGTGTGTGTGTGTGTGTGTGTGTGTGAGTGGGTATGGTTGAGTGTGTTTGCAAGATATTTGTAATTGTTTTGTAATAAGTAGGAATATACATGTATCTCTTTTTTGTTTTGCTTGTTATTGCATGTTTTTATTATATTTGTATTTAATTCTATGTTAATGGGCCCCATTTACAAGCTCTGCTTCTCAGGGGTCCATAGCCTGTCATCATGTTATAATTATTGTTCCAGTACCAGTGTCATTGTAAATTGTTTTTAATGATTGGCTGAATAAATTGAAATTGAAATTGAAATGTATACACATTCTCCACTCCCTGGGGAGCAATCCAACTCGGTGCCATTTTAAAGATGCTTACAGTGCTGAGTGAACTATAATATTTTCAGATTCTATCTGGTACCCATTAACACCTGGGTGGAGAGTGGCAAATGAGGATTAATGTCTTGCCAAAGAACGTTATTGACAGGTTGGGATTTGAACCCTTGACCCTTGGATTGAGAGTCGACTGAATAAACTACTAGGCCAGAGCTACCAACCTTGTGTGACCAAAAAAAGGAACCATGATGGCAAAAAAAAAAAGGAATTTCAAGCAAAAAAACATGTGCGACACACTTCCAATGCAGAAATGTCCATTCCTCATATTAGGACCTATAGTATATTTTACAAGTAGGTATTTATTTTTGGCTATTTTGGTATTATCTGTGTTTTATTCTTTTTGAGAATAATTTTCTCTTCAAGTATGTTTTTAAGTATGTTTTAAACTTTGTTTTCTATTTAATCAACCAATAAGGGCAGTTGTTTGATGTGCCGTGTGTAAAAAAAAAATATATATACAAATTATACAAATTATTAAAAAAAAACGTACTACCGTAATATGGAGGAAAAAACTGAATAATTCCGGGAAAAAAGTAATGGTTGGCAGCTCTGCTAGGCCATAACAGCTCCAGGAGGTGTTACTTACCACGTCTCCATCTGGTCTAGGGAATAGTAGCATGCCAAACATTGTGAAGAAATAGATGTGTATCAGGAGAAGTAGGATCACACTGTCATAAGAAAAAAGGAATACAAAAACACAGTAAATTAGTAATGACTATCAATCTCCTTCCGGTCTAGGAAACAGATGTGTATTGGTAGAAGTAGGATAACACTGTCACAGAAAGATTCAACAACATAATGAAGACACATTTCCTTGAACTAAGGTGCGATTGTCCTTAGGCAAAGTATCGTCCTTGTACCCAACAGATATAACAGTATCAATATATGCTGCTTTGGTCACAGTGTCGGCTTGCATGGTGATATAGATATACAGTAGGTTTGCGGGTGCACCATGTGAGAGAGAGAGAGAGAGGGTTCACTCCTGACGACGGATAGTCAACCTGTTCGAAACGTCGAGCCACTCATCCTCTCCAAGCGCTATAGCTCTCCTTAGAACTATATGCTAAGAAAGATAACAAACAGTCCTTTTCAGGACTACCACACCCCCAAGAAAGATTACTGAGTCAGAGTCCTTTTCAGGACTCCTCAACCCTCTCTCTCTCTCTCACATGGTGCACCCGCAAACCTACTGTATAGTATCAATATAACAGCTAAAGTGATAATCCGCGCTATTACAATAAATTGTTCTCACAGTGCTGATGTCTAAATTAAATTGGAAATTGTCATTGACAGGCAGACCCAAATGATTTATGCTAATGAACCTCTATCAATGATTGCATCGTCATTTGGGATCGCTTGTAAAGTAATATTCATAGGTCAAACCTCAAAGATAATACAGTCAAACCTGCTTCAGTGACCACCCGTCTACAAAGACCACCTGTCTACATGGACCACATTTTTTGTCTCCCTTCAAAATGGTTTCTCATTGAAAAATGTATAAAGGAACCTGTCTACAGAGACCACCTGTCTACAATGACCACTTTTTGTGTTTCCCTAGGGCGGTCGCTGTAGACAGGTTTGACTGTATCTGCGAACCAATAGTTTTACTCCTTCAACGTGACTTCTATGACCCAGGCACCACAATCAATCGTGGCCCAGTTTACTATAATGTACCTTGCGACTTTTGGCATGGTGTTTTTGATGCTCCTCACGGTTTTCTTCATCAACTGGGAGTTCTGGATGAGGAAGAAAGGGCGGAGAAAGCGGCGAATTCTATACAGCTCATCGCAGATGAAGTTGATAGTGACCAGCCAATCGATGAGAGAGAAAGCCATAACGACGAGGTAGGCAACCAGCCACTTGCTCTTCCTCAGCTCTGAAAAACCTATCAGATAAATCTTTTTTTAAACAAGTGAAAAAGGAAGAGATGTGAACATTTTAACATATTATTTATATGATTTTATTTTTTTTGAGGGCGAAAAAGAGGGGTGCTGTTAATACACAAGGGCGGTTTATACAACTTTAATTACGGTATATCATTATTAACTTAATGGTCTAAAACCTTGCTTTGTTCAAAAGAATTTTTGTTCAAAGAAACAAAAGTTGAATAATCATGAAATGAAGATTTCAAACGATGCCTTGCTATTATGCATAGATTTGCCCTCACATAGCCTCTAATACGACCCCCCAAAAGAAAAATATTTAAAAAAATAAAAAATCTAGTTATTATTATTATTTATTAGGCAAAGCTTAAGAAGCACAATACAATTTGACAGATCATGCAATATGAAAACAAAACAAGAGGGAAAGGGAGGGAGCAACATGTGGGCCAGGACTCACAAAAGAGAAATTCAACACTATTACCCAGAGGCATGTGAGTAATTCATTTCCACACGAAGTTTTGCTGTAGAAGGTCTCTTTTTTAATATTTTTTTTCTCCAAACGCTTCATGTCTATAAAACGGGGCTGAAATATTTTCATCTCACCTTGGTGCACACATCATATAAGAAGATGAGGAGACAGGCAAACTCGATACCCTCTGTCACACCGCAGGGTGCATGGATACGGTCGCCACGGTAACGGGGGTCAGAGCTGCTGCCGGTGGTGAGGGAGGATGGGGGCTCGAAGAAAGCAAGGACCAGGATGGTGAAGATCGCTAAATAGAGGGTCCTGAAAAGGTACAGGTGTGTTTGTGGGAGGGGGGGGGGGGAGGAGGAGAAAGATCAGAATAAGTTAGCTTAATCTTGTTTCTGAGAATTTTTGTTTACCCTGATCATTTCACTGTCACCGTACAAGTGATGTTTTACAAATAATTATAATGATGTTATGATTGATTATCATTTGTATCATTCACTTTGACTTCAGTTTAGGATAAAATGTCAGTTTTTTAAATAAAAAATGTGCATGAGCAAATAAAGGTCATTTGTACAAAACTGTAGCACCAACTGACACAAATTACTTCATTCATGCCTATTAAAATCTGCTATCATTCTTTTATGCAACTACAGCATATTTGATGATACAAGGTTGGGGGAGGGGGAAGCTAATTATGCAGCCCTTTCAATACTGTAAAAATGAGTATTCTGAAATGCACCAGATCACGGATAATTTGGGATCATTTGTAGTCTGTACCATGCGCTAACTACGAACTGGTCTACCGGTGTTGTGCAATATGCGTCAGTATTATCATGGATATCATTATTATCATCATCATCATCCTCGTTCTTATCATCATCATCATCATCTTGATCATCATTACTATTATTATTCTCATTATTATTGTGATTATTATTATGATTAATTATTATGATAATTGTTATGATTATTGTGATTATTAATACAATGATTATTGTGATTATTAATACAATGATTATTTTTATCATTATTATTATTACCATTAATAATATTATTACTGTTATGCGCGAAACATCAATGCTAAAGGTGATGATATTCCTGGGGGGGGGGGGGGGGAATCAGCATATGATTTGACCCTCCCCCCTCCCCCCAGCTCCTCCAAAAAAAGCTTATAATCAGGGAACTGTGTTTTTGCAGTTCTGTCATGAATAATTTTAGCTTTATTGACTATGGAACTGTAAATTGTTTTTTTTTACAGTTTCCTGCCATGGCCAAGTATGTTTATAAAATAATTTTACCACTGGGTACATGTAAAGATGGTCACACACCAAGTAGAATAAAAAGGATTCCTCACTAGCATTTGGAAGGGCCCGGGTTGAACATTTTAGAGTCATGAGGCCTAGACATACATGTATACAAATGTCAAAATCTTGAGGGAATCCTGGCTAAGATTTAGGGTGCCCATGTGTCCAGGGAGGTGTTTAACAAAGATCCCAAGTCAAACTTAACTCTGAGTTGGACTTTAACATTAAGGAGAGCCATTTGTAGCCTTAAAATAAAATATATTCAAAAGCACAAATTCAAGTATTTTAGACTTTTCATAAATTCCATATCAAGAACATGAAATCTCCTTGATAATAAAAAATATGAATGATTTGAATCAACATTTTATGCCTTTAAAACTATCTTTTACAAAATATTTTCAAATATGCTAACGGCTTTCAATAATTTTCAAGTCCAACTAAGGATTTTGTGAAACACCCCCAGTGGTGTTGTAGTGTTGAGCCATGCATTCCTTTTAGTCACAACATATTTAACCTTCTAATTATTTTTAAAAATGTAAATGCTCACTTGTGTGCAACATTTAATGTAGAGATTTTATTATGTAAATTTACCGGGACTGTGTAGCAAGTGCGGGGGCACACGCCTCCGGGCAACAGTGTTGCAGTTCACGTTTGTTTACCCTGACCCACTTACTATACTGCTCCCACTCCTTTTGTTTTTTCATACCGGTATTCTTATCATAAATTTGTCTCTCACCTCTTAAAGGCATTGTTTAACAATGTTTCCAGTTTTACCAATCTGATATGCATGGCCCTACGTGTTATCAGTGTCTGTGATATGGTGTATGAAAATGATCATTAAGTGCTTCAAAAAAGTAAAAATCTTTGGGTGACCGGTTTTACCATACTCATTTCCCCAATAGACTGTAGTGTTATAAAAAACTGTTCAAAATCGTTGGGAAAACAATTTGTGAAATTTCTAGTTCCAATCATAGATATCTTTTAATCAGACAGGCGATCGGCTTGTAAAAGTCATGGGATTCCTGACTGACCTAAAGATTCATTACCAGTTTATTATAATTGCAGCATGAGCTAAATCCAGGCTTTTCTTTAGAATCTGATGCAAAGATACCCAATCCCTTATACTGTTTGGTCAAATAAATAATAATATTAAAGAAAAATGATGATAATTATGAAACTGGTATTAAAACCAGGCAATAGCAAACATTTCTGTCAATAGGCGCGTCTTCATCATCACGAGATTGACAAATAGCCCCCTATTTCTGATTTGGGAAATAATCCCGAAGTTACAAATCGCGTCTTCATCAGCTCGAGATTACGACCTCGAAACTTTATTATGCAAACTATCACAAGATATCTTGGGATGACGATCCCGACCAAATATCCCGCTAATTGCTACTTCAGTCTAATGAAGACGCAAATTAGCTGGATAGTTTGCGATCAGGATAGTTCAAATAGCTGGATATTTGAGATAGTGAAAACAGGCCTATGTGAGTCATGTTGATTGTGTCTAGCTGTCAACAACTCAACATAACCCTATTGTTATGATATTATCCAAACTGCATTGATAGCAAAATCAATAAACTACATCGGAATTCTTTAGTCTATATAATACAGGGGATGTGGTTGATTTGTTGCTGACAATGTGAAACCCACGCCACACTTTCAAAATATGCGGTGAACTACATGTATGTAGAGTCTTAAAGGGAAAGCCCCACTGCACTACTTGTAGCTACTTGCTCTCTCTATATAGAAAACAATGCCTAAGCTGTACCCGTTGGTCCCCCATGATCCTCTTTTTTAAAATGTTAATTGAGAGCTGATTCGATGAGATAACTACCACTCAGTGACCACGCTTGGAGATCTAATCCCTCCCGGCCAAACTAGTGCAGACAGGCTTTAAAGGAAAATCCATAAGTACTAAATCCATAGTTGTGTGCAAAATTAAACTCTTCATTTGGAGTGCAACATGTACAGTGTTTTGTACAGTATAAACACTTACATTACATTAGTGATAAGTTTATTGTGCCGTCTAATGACAAGAAACATTTTAATTTGAATTCTCTATCTAACATGTGGAAAGCTTACCCCTTGTTTGTGGCTGTAAGTTTTGTTCAAAGATAAACTGAGAAAAGGGAAGGATCTCTGTATTCGATCAAATATAATCTTTAATTTTATTAAAACTTTTTCTGCATTTATTGAATCAACTTAATACGGTCAGCGTGGATTCACCCAGCACTCCCCCCCCCCCCCCCAAAAAAAATCTTGTCCTAAATTTTGTAGATTCCCTACGACAAAGGTGCAGTTTAGTGCTACCAGGCGCGGACCCAGGATTTCTTGGGGGGGGGGGGGGGCCAAATTTGAAATCAATTTGAAATTTAGTGTGCTGAAATTTTTATTGGGGAGGTAGTGAGCACTAATTTTTTTGGGGGCCCTCGAAAATTTGAAAAATCGCAACCCCCCCCCCCCCCCCCCCCCCCCCCCTTGAGCGCCAGGGGGGGGGGGCATCTCCAAAAAAAGATAAAATTAATGTGTTTTTACACTTTTTTTTCCCCCAGGTGAGGGCCAGGGCCCCCTGGGCACCCCCCCCCCCCCCCTCCCCTGGATCCGCCACTGAGTGCTACAGACATAAAGCTGACATGCTTGTTTGCCTTAAAAGTCAAGGTTACGTGCAAGTTAAAACATTGCACGGAAGGAAGTAACAATACATCCTTCCTCTGAATTTCCTTCATTCAAGCATTTTTATTCATAATCATTCTTTGTTTTTTCAAGTACCGGTAACAAATGCTTAGCTTTGTGAAAACATATAGATAATTTAGATAGCTAAAATAAATGTGCAAGAAAGAAATCAAAAGGCTACATGTTTGATTAATTTTGGCAAGACATTGACCTACATTTGCCACTCTCCACCCAGGTGGAGGGAATGGGTAACTTGTGTTTGATACTCCAAGACTTGAGAGCATGTAGATTAATGTCTTGCAAATGGACAGACATGGAAGTGCAGCGGCAGAAATCGACCCGCAAACCATGTGATCCATGTTCTGTGACGTATCTACTACTAGACCACAACACCTCTACAATTGATTCAAGCCGCCGAAGATGCCCTTATGAACGAACTCATAATTATGCTCACCAGCCCATTTTTCATTGGGCGTACTAATTTAATGATCAAGCCATCATCGGCTTGTAGCAAGAAAGTAGGGATAGGTAGCGTTGGTGTGGTGGAGATCAAAATTGAATAGGCCAGATTCTGGACTACTCTACATGTGGCAAAAGTAGACTGTTGTATTTAACTGATTGTTCAATTAGTCTATACTACAGCAAGCAAAGAGATATGTGAAACAAAATTTGACTGTGGCATTCCAGCGATTGTTCCATCAATACTAAAGGAAGCAAAGAGTTAAATTGAACAACCTTACCACTGATTGGCCTGGAGTAGTAGACCCGGTAGTACCAGAGAGAGAAGGGGTCTATCTTGTGTTTGATACTCCTGAACTTGACAGCATCTTCGACAAAGACCACAGCTTGCAAAAGGGCCTTGGGATCTAAACAGAATAGACACAAAAATACATTTCAAGTTCAATTTAGCTGTCCAGTGGACACTGACTAATTGCTGTATTGTAAAGTAAATAACAAATTAGCAATGCGAGAAACAGCTATTTTCATGTACAATGCATGTATTTGCGTGTCTGCCAGAAACACCATCGTGAATATTTGTGATAGGTCAGCGTTGTTCACATGTTAGCTCATTTTCATCAGGAACACCAGGGAGGTGTTTCATAAAGCTATTCGTAAAGTTACGCATGACTCTATGAGTATGAATGACTTAAATATGAAGTGCAAAATGGGATGCTCAATTCCTTATTAGCTGCATCAACTAAAATTAAACTGTGCAGATGTAGATTAACATTCTTATTAAAATAAACATTTTCATGGCAAAGTATATTTTTTGCCAGTAATAATAGTCACACTTTGTTAAATCATCAGGAAAAACTTTGGGCATCCTATCTGGCACTTCATATACAAGTCGTTCGTAAAGTCATGCATAACTCAGTTACGAACAGCTTTATGAAACCCCCCCCCCCCCCCCGCCTCCTCCTTCCTATTTTTCGAAAAAACAGGACGCTAACATGTTTTTTTTTTTATTTGGCCTAATAGAGTCTATGTTACTATCTGATCACTCAGAATCCGATCTAGTAATTGTCACGTTTTATGAAATGCTTGACCGATTTCAAAGTGCTTTTTACGAGTCTGGTGCAGGAAAGGGCGATTACGAGTGCATTTTAGATTT